>SJYC01040640.1:0-18257 GCA_006408675.1 Madoqua kirkii
AGGGGTATCTCCTTACTGCCCCCGTTCCTGACCTTTAATATGGGATAGCTCCTCTAGGCCTTCCTGCGCATGCATAGCCACCACTCCTCCGGTTGCTCCTCCCCTCCTCCCGGTCGCTGGCCCTGGCCTCAGGCGCTGGTGGCTCCTCCCGGCTGCAGCTCCTGGCCTCGGGTTCTGGGTGGCTCCTCAGGGTTACCGCCCCTGGCCTCGGACGCAAGGTAGCTCCACCCAGCCGCAGCCCTGACCTCGGTAGCTCCTCCGGGTCGCCGCCCTTGGACGCGGGGGTATCTCCTCTCGGCCGCTACTGACGTTGGACGCAGGGTAGCTCCTCCTGGTCACTGCCCCTGACCTTGGACGTGGGGTACCTCCTCATGGCCGCCACCAACCTCTGATGCGGAGTAGCTCCTCTCAGTCACTATCCTGATCTCAGACACAGGGTAGCCCCTCTCAGCCGTTCCTGCACCGTCGCAGCCTGGCACTCTAGGCTGCTGCCCCTGACCTCGGACGTGGGGTAGCTCCTCTCGGCCGTGCTTCGCAAGCCAGCCCGGCTCTCGCAGCCGCCTGCGCTTAGTGCCTACAGCTAAGTACATATATATATATATAAAAATATATATATATAATATACATATTTGTATATACACACACACCCCCCCCCTTCTTTATCCATTCATGTGTTGATGGATATTTAAGTTGCTTCTGTATCTTGGCTGTTGTAAGTAAAGCTATTATGAACATAAAGGTACAAATATCTTTTCAAGTCAGTTTTCACTTCTTTGGATGTATTCTGAGACGTGAAATTGCTGGGTTATGGAGTGGCTGTGTTTTTAGTCTCTTGAGGGTCCTCTTCACTGTCTCCCTTAGTGGCTGTGCAAATTCACATTCCTACTGCCAGTGGACAAAGATTCTCTTTTCTCCACATCTAAACTAGCACTTGTTATTTCTTGCCTTTTTGATGATGGTCTTTCTAACAGATGTGAGGTGATTTTTCATTGTAGTTTTAATTTGCATTTCCCTAATAACAACCTAGATAGTATATTCAAAAGCAGAGACATTACTTTGCCAACTAAGGTTCGTCTAGTCAAGGCTATGGTTTTTCCAGTGGTCATGTATGGATGTGAGGGTTGGACTGTGAAGAAGGCTGAGCACTGAAGAATTGATGCTTTTGAACTGTGGTGTTGGAGAAGACTCTTGAGAGTCCCTTGGACTGCAAGGAGATCCAACCAGTCCATTCTGAAGGAGATCAGCCCTGGGATTTCTTTGGAAGGAATCATGCTAAAGGTGAAACTCCAGTACTTTGGCCACCTCATGCAAAGAGTTGACTCATTGGACAAGACTCTGATGCTGGGAGGGATTGGAGGCAGGAGGAGAAGGGGACGACAGAGGATGAGGTGGCTGGATGACATCACTGACTCGATGGACGTGAGTCTGAGTGAAGTCCTGGAGTTGGTGATGGACAGGGAGGCCTGGCGTTGCTGCAGTTCATGGGATTACAAAGAGTTGGACACAACTGAATGACTGAACGGAACTAAATGACATGTTGGGCATATTTTTGTGAACCTGTTGGCCTTTCATATATGTTTTTGATTTTTTGATATTGAGTTGTGCTAATTTCATGTATTTTGAGTACTTTTGAATATAGTGTGAGAAAATGGTCTAGTGTCCTTTTTTTGAACATGTAGGTATCTAGTTTCCTCAACACTGCTTACCGAAGAGACTGATACTATAAAAGTTCTAAAAACTCCATCTAAAACTACTAGAACTAATAAATTTAGTAACATTGCAGGATACAAAATTAATATCTAGAAATCTGTTGCATTTATATACAGTAATAACAAGCTCTCAGGAAGAGAACTTTAAGAAAAAAAATCCTATTTACAAATGCATCAAAGTGAATAGAAGACCTAAGTATAAATTAAAAGAAGGAGGTGAAAGACTTTTACTGTGGATACTATATGATACTAATAAACTGAAGACAACAGATAAATGGAAAGATATATTGTGCTCGTGGATTGAAAGAGTTAATATTGTTAAAGTGTATGTACTAACCATGGCAAACCACAGATTCAATATAATCCCTATCAAAACTTCCATCTCCAGTCACATCCACAACCGGGCATTGTTTCTCCTTTGTCTCCATCTCTTCATTCTTTCTGGAGTTATTTCTGTACTCTTCTCCAATAGTATATTGGGCACCTACTGACCTGGGGAGTTCATCTTTCAGTGTCATATCTTTTTGCCTTTTTGTACTGTTCATGGGGTTCTCAAGGGAAGAACTGGTCTGTCATTCCCTTCTCCAGTTCACCACATTTTATCAGGACTCTCCACCATGATCTGTCATTTTGGCTTGCCCTACACGGCACATCCCATTCATAGAGTTAGACAAGGCTGTGGTCCATGTGATATTAGTTTTCCGTGATTGTGGTTTTCATTTTGTCTGCCCTCTGAGGGATAAGGATAAGACGCCTATGGAAGCTTCCTGATGGGAGAGACTGACTGTGGGAAACTGGGTCTTGTTCTGATGGGTGGGGCCACGCTTAGTAAATCTTTAATCTAGTTTGCTGTTGATAGTCAGGGCTGTGATCCCTCTCTGTTGTTTGACCTGAGACCAAACTATGGTGGAGGTAATGAAGATAATGGCGACCTCCTTCAAAAGGTCCAGTACATGCACTGCCACACTCAGTGCCCCCGACCCTGCAGCAGGCCACCAGTGACCTATGCCTCCACCGGAGACTCCTGGACACTCATGGGAAAGTATAGGTCAGTTTCTTGTGAGGTCACTGCTCTTTTTTCCTGGGTCCTGGTGTGTACAAGATTTTGTTTGTGCCCTCCAAGAGTCTGTTTCCCCAGTCCTATGTAAGTTCTAGTGGCCCTCTGGTGGGAGTAATGGTGACCTTCTCCAAGAGGGCTTATGCCACACCCAGGTCTCCTGCACCCAGAGCCCCAACCCCTGCAGCAGGCCACTGCTGACCCATACCTCCACAGGAGATACTCAAACACTCAAAGGCAGGTCTGGCTCAGTCTCTGTGGGGTCTCCTGGTGTGCACAAGTTTTGTTTGAGCCCTTCAAGCGTCTCTGGTGGGTATGGGGTTTGATTCTAAATGTGAAATTGCCCCTCCTACTGTCTTGCTGGGGCTTCTCCTTTACCCTTGGTTGTGGGGCATCTTTTTTGGTGGGATCCAACATTCTTTGGAGTAGACAGAATCCCTGAAGAACTATGGTCAGAGGTTCATGATACTGTATGGGAAGCAGTGATCATGACCATCCCCAAGAAAAAGAAATGCAAAAGGCAAAATGGTTGTCTGAGGAGGCCTTACAAATAGCTGAGAAAAGAAGAGCAGTGAAAGGCTAAAGAGAAAAGAAAAGATACACCCATCTGAATGCAAAGTGCCAAAGAATAGCAAGGAGAGGTAAGAAAGACTTCCTCAGTGGTCAATGCAAAGAAACAGAGGAAAACACCAGAATGGGAAAAGACTAGAGATCTCTTCAAGAAAATTAGAGATACCAAGGGAGCATTTCATGCAAAGATGGACACAACAAAGGACAGAAACAGTGTAGACCTAACAGAAGCAGAAGATATTAAGAGATGGCAAGAATACACAGAACTATACAAAAAAGATCTTTATGACCCAGATAACCATGATGATGTGATCACTCACCTAGAGCCAGACATCCTGGAATGTAAAGTCCAGTGGGCCTTAGGAAGCGTCACTATGAACAAAGCTAGTGGAGGTGATGGGATTCCAGTTGAGCTATTTCAAATCCTCAAAGATGATGCTGTGAAAGTGTTGCACTCAATATGCCAGCAAATTTGGAAAACATAGCAATGGCCACAGGACTAGAAAAGGTCAGTTTTCATTCCAGTTTCAAAGAAAGGCAATGCCAAAGAATGCTCAAACTACCACACAATTGCACTCATCTCACACACTAGCAAAGTAACGCTGAAAATTCTCCAAGCCAGGCTTTAACAGTACATGAATGGAAAATTTCCAGATGTTCAAGCTGGATTTAAAAAAGGCAGAGGAACCAGCGATCAAATTGCCAACATCCACTGGATCATCAGAAAAGCAAGAGAGTTCCAGAAAAATATCTACTTCTGCTTTATTGACTATGCCAAAGCCTTTGACTGTGTGGATCACAACAAACTGGAAAATTCTGAAAGAGATGGGAATACCAGATCAGCTTACCTGCCTCCTTACCTGATCACCTTACCTGACCTCCTATGCAGGTTGAGAAACAACATTAGAATTGAACATGGAACAGCAGACTGATTCCAAATCAGGAACAGAGTGTGTCAAAGCTGTATATTGTCACCCTTCTTATGTAACTTATATGCAGAGTACATCTTGTGAAATGCCAGGCTGGGTGAAGTACAAGGTAGAATCAAGATTGCCGGGAGAAATATCAGTAACCTCAGAAACACAGATGACACCACCCTTACGGCAGATAGCAAAGAAGAGCCAAAGAGCCTCTTGATGAAAGTGAAAGAGGAGAGTGAAAATATTGACTTAAAACTCAACATTCAGAAAGGTAAGATCATGGCATATGGTCATGGCAAATAGATGGGGAAACAATGGAAACAGTGGAACAATGAGAGAGGTTATTTTCTTGGGCTCCAAAATTCACTGCAGATGATGATTGCCACTATGAAATTGAAAGACACTTCCTCCTTGGGATAAAAGTTATGACCAACCTACATAGCATGTCAAGAAGCAGAGACATTACTTTGCCAACAAATGTTCGTCTAGTCAAAGCTATGGTTTTTCCAATAGTCATGTATGGATATGAGAGCTGGAATATAAAGAAGGCTGAGTGCTGAAGAACTGATGCTTTTGAACTGTGGTGTTGGAGAAGACTCTTGCAAGTCCCTTGGACTACAAGGAGATCTAACCAGTGCATCCTAAAGGATATCAGTCCTGAATATTCATTGGAAGCACTGATGCTGAAGCTGAAGCTCTAAAGACCCTGATGCTGGGAAAGATTGAAGGGAGGAGGAGAAGGGGACAACAGAAGATGAGATGGTTGGATGGCATCACTGACTCGATGGATGTGAGTTTGAGCATGCTCCAGGATTTGTTGATGGACAGGGAAGCTTGGGCTGCTACAGTCATGGGGTTGCAAGGAGTTGGACACAACTGAGTGACTAAAATAAATTGAACTATCAGAACATGCATGCTATTTTTCACAGAACAGGTTTGGTGTTTCTATATACCAACTCTTTTTAAAAATTCTTTGCCATTATCATTATGGTTCCTTGTAAAATAGGACCTTGTTGATTATCCGTTCTGTGTGTAGTAGTTCGGATCTGCTAATCCCAAATTCATAGTAGTTCGCATCTGCTAATCCCAAATTCTTAATGTGTCCCTCCACCATCTCTCCTCCCCCTTGGCAAACACAAGTCCGTTCTCTATGTCTGTACATACCACCAACTCTTTAGTAGTAAGAGTAGAGGCCATGCATATCTACGTCTTGAACACTTCCCAGCTGACATTTTTTGTGGAGCCTGAGTTAAGAAACACTAACCTGTTCTATTTTGCTTTATTTTTCTTAAATGAGCAGCCAATTTTCTCTATACATTTTGCTGAATAATCCAGCTCTCCATTATCATTGGTGATACTTCCTTTATCATACACTTAAAGGCATTTCTACTTTACATTTATTTAATTTTGCTAATTCTACCTTATCACACCATCAATTTTAATCTAAATACCATAGCATTTTCATTTTCAAAGCATTATACATTTTTTAAATCCATCACAGTAAGTTTTCTCTGATTATTCTAACATTAAAATTCATACTTTTTCTATATTTATTCTTTCAGTAAAATTTTAGTCATTTCAATCAATTTTAGAAAAAAATGGTCAAGTTTAAATGTCTTCTTTCATTCACTTGGATCGTTTCTGTGTCTTCAGTAAGGTTTTAAAGATTTGTCTACATCTTTCTCTCTAGGACTTCACTTGGTAGTTTTGTGCTTTTTTTTTTTCCTTTGTAGAATTGATGTATAGTAACTTTCTTCTGCATCTTCTGCACTGTGTGTATTTGTGTGTGTGTGTGTGTACACCTCGGTATATGGGTATAAAATTCATTTTCTTAGCCTTTCTTGTGACACATCAGTTGTATATATGATTTTGTTTCTTCTTTTTTCAATTATCCTATTTGCATGTATGCATCTAGCTAATGTGGCAGAATTTTAAGGACGTTGTGGATTATGTTGGTTGCCAATATTCATGCCATTTTTGTGATTATAAAAATTTTAGCAAGTTGTTTTTTTCCTAGATATTTTTTTAATTGAGCACAGAACAGTGTTCTCTTATGTTAGAAAGTTCTTCTCTATCTCATTTTTATTTTATTATTTTGTTTTCTTGCTTACTAGATTTCATTTGCTGGGAGGTTGTCTCTCTTATTTGGTTTGGCCCAGCACTTGGATGCATTAGTTGTTTACCTTCTTATTCATACCTCTAATTTTTGTTTTGCTTTCCTCTTCCAACCTTGGTAACCTATCCTAAAATGTTTATTTCCCCACTTTTATAGGCAATACTTGAGTACTCCTTTCGATTCTGTTCTTTTCATAGAACATCAAGGCAATGGCAAATATCCTGTGCTTACGTGGTTTCAGTTATAGGTGATAATTACACCTGGTGACGACCAAGTCCATTTGTCTGCAAGAGTTCTCTATGCTGTTTTGCCTATGAATTTTTTTTAGTATTTTTGGTCTGTGGTAAAAGATAAATACCTTGAAAATAATCAGATATCTTTCTCTGAGAACTCCTTTATGCTTCCTTTGCAATAAGATGAGTTTGGGAGGGAATATATCAAGTGGAATATTAGAGACAGTAAACTTACATGCTTCTGTTTCAAATACAAACCATAGATGGGGTAGGACTTGTACTTTGAGTCCTATGAGTCTCTGGAAGTCCATAGTCCTTCATAGTTCCCCGCTGCCTCCCATATAAGCTGGCTGGATTAGAGAGGATGTGATAGTTCTTTGAATCCCATCTGAACTTGGATCTTTCTGTCATTTTTTTTAATATAAAATCCACAAGTATGATGCCTAGATTTACTAGAATTTATATTCTGTTTTGATGGTAATTATCTTTACTAAGTTTAACATTTCTATTCTCAGTCTTTAGATCTTTGGAGCAGCCTTTCTAGCAATATTTTCTATTCACACTTCACCATGTCAGAAGTCAGAATTTATGTTTGCTGTGTTTTTATAAATGATAGTGAAGATTATCTTAATATCTTCTCATCATGTTTTGTTTGAAGTGCTCATATTTTTGTCATGCCCAATAGAATGTTGTTTCCTTGTGGACACTCAGCAAATAGTAACTGAATTTTCAAAATGATTTTCATGGAAGAAGGAAACATAAACATTATTAAGCAGTTAGCAATGTTAGGGACCATTTTTTGCTTTTTAAAATGTTAATATTAGCTTTTTATTACAAACTATTTTGTATTGTCACTAAAATTTCTGAGATCTCTTCTAAACTTCTCCTGGTACCACTACTCTAAATAAAAAGGTCGACAGAAATGACCTAGGATCCCAAGCCAAGAAGGCTTTTCCTCCTCATATTTATTTTATTTTGTTCCGGATATGACAGGCACTGGAGCCTGACTTTATCTCGTTTCTAACGCGTTAGGTTTGAATAGAAGTCTTAGTAGTCTTTGTCTCATTGTCTGACCTGAGCTTTGCAGCTTCTCCCATCCTGCTGTGTGTTCTGATCAGTGAGACACACCAGGTTAGTTACCACACAGAGCACACATTAGTCTGCTGCTGCTGCTGCTGCTAAGTCTAGCGCAGCCATAATAAGATACTGCAGATGGCCTAGACAACAGACACTTATTTTCTCTCGGTTCTGGAAGCTGGAAGTCCAAGGTTAAGGTACCAGCAGAGCTCAGTTTCTGGTGAGACTTCTCTTCCTGACTTGCAGCTGGCCACCTTCTTGCTGTGTCCTTACATGTCTTTCCTCTGTGCTCTTGCAGAGAGAGAGACAGACAAACAGACAGTAGCAGAGAGACGGAAAGAGACACACAGAAAGAGATTTCTTATGTCTCTTTCTCTTATTAGGCCAACAGTCCTATGGGATTAGTAACCGACATGACCTCATTTGGCCTTCCCTGGTGGCTCAGATGGTGAAGAATACACCTGCAGTGCAGGAGATGTGGGTTCAATCCCTGGATCAGGAAGATCCTCTGGAGAAGCAAGTGGCAAACCCACTCCCGTATTCTTGCCTGGGAAATCCCATGGCCAGATAGAGAGAGACAGACAGACAGACAGTAGCAGAGAGACGGAAAGAGACACACAGAAAGAGATTTCTTATGTCTCTTTCTCTTATTAGGCCAACAGTCCTATGGGATTAGTAACCGACATGACCTCATTTGGCCTTCCCTGGTGGCTCAGATGGTGAAGAATACACCTGCAGTGCAGGAGATGTGGGTTCAATCCCTGGATCAGGAAGATCCTCTGGAGAAGCAAGTGGCAAACCCACTCCCGTATTCTTGCCTGGGAAATCCCATGGCCAGAAGAGCCTGTGGGGCCACCGTCCCTGGGGTCACAAAGAGCCAGACATGACTGAGAAACTAACACTTATGGTCTCATTTAACCTTAAAGTGAAGTCACTCAATCGTGTCCAACTCTTTGCAACCCCTGGGACTGTAGCCTACCAGGCTCCTCCGTCCATGTGATTTTCCAGGCAATAGTACTGGAGTGGGTTGCCATTTCCTTCTCCAGCATTTAACCTTAATTACCTCCCTAAACACCCTGTCTCCAAATATAGTCATGTTAAGGGTTAGGGCTTCAACATATGGATTTGGTGGGGTACACAATTCAGTCTGTAGCACAGATAATAGACTGCAAGGAGATTTTGAAATATTTTGGCCTTTAGGTTTTGTTCTAGCTGGGAACTAAGTGTTTTGGAAATAAAATACCCTAATTTTTTCCTAAGAGAATAAAGTAATTAATCATATTTTACATTTCATGATATCTAAAGTGTTAAGTGTTCAAAGTTGGGTGGATTAACATGCCTGCAGCTACTCTATCTTGGTTTTTGCAGCCAGAGATACCTCTCTGTTCAGTTAGAAAACTGCCTAGTGTGTGTGTGTCTGTGCGCATGAATGTGAAGGGGGGAGGTATATGCAGATTGCTTTACTCTTGGTATGATGCATGTTTCTCTAAGAGGAATCGTTAACAGTAATCCATTACGAAAACTGGTCTTACGAGCAGTGACCCGTGAATTCACTCATTTCGAGGGTTTTGGTTTAAATGAAATTTAAATTTCCTTTTTAGAAAATCACTTCTAGACGGTCCTGGAAAGTTTGGAAACCTATTTTGTTTGTTGTCCCTTAGTTATTTTGATAGGGCTATGGAGGAATGGAGACAGTTCCACTGTGACCTTAATGACCTCACCCACTGGATAACAGAAGCTGAAGAGTTACTGGCTGGAACTTTTGCTCCAGATGGTGGCCTGGACTTAGAGAAGGCCAGGATACATCAGCAGGTGAGTGCTTCCTGTAAGAGGCTGGGGATGTGCTGAAAACTTGGCTTATTTAGTATGCACTCTTTAAGACAGGTTTTAAAGGGAGGGGCCTACAGTATTAATTTTTCAGGGGTATACAGACAATCTGTCATTTTTGTTCCAGTTCTAGTTTTCAGTTTTAAAGGTCTACAAAAAAATAGTCTTTCAATTTAAATTAGGAATTTAGAGAAATTTAAATAAAAATACTCTTTAGTGAAAAATATGAAAACAATTTTATTTTAAAAATTTTATATTCAAGACTTATACACTTTTATACTCAAGATTTTATCAAGGACAAAAAGATATCTGTATACCTCACCATTATTTTTTATAGTTAAACACTTAGAGATCTTATTTTTCTTTGTATCATTGGTCATTATTATAAAAGTAAATTATTTTTGAGTTGTATCAGGGCAGCTGCTCATGTAAGTCTAATTCAGTCTTGGGAAAATAGAACACAATAGCTAACTCAGTTCTGCTGACAGTAATAGGTCTTTAGAAATAATGGTTAAAATTTCAATTTACCCTTGTTGAGAATATTTTCTCTTTTATTAATTTTTTAAAATATATTTAGGGTAGAAGGTTTATGAGGAGTTAGAGAATGCTTTTATTTTCTCATCAATATGTTAATACAGTTTTCTTATTTTTAGAGTCATAGAGAAGTACTTAAATTTGACTTTAAAATATCCTTTCTTAATCCATTGCTTAAAAATTTACAGACCATTGAAGCAATGTCTCAATAAAATGCACATTGAGGTTTACTTACATATGGTAGGACATAATAATATATGGGAGTAGAGGGTTTAAACAGTTTTTTAAGAGACACTTTCAAGCCCGTGTTTAGAGGATAAGGAATTCCCTTTAATCAAGCGTGATTGATGCTTATATGTCCATATAAAAAGCTGTTATTTATTTTATGTTATTAGGCTGTTCTCTTTTGCTGTATTTTGCCTGATGACATTCATAATGACATTCATAAGAGTGGGTTAGATTTCAAAATAGATTTCATTTAATCTGTTGATTGAAATGTAATTAAAGTGTTAAAAATGCCTTTTTCATATACATAAAATATCTTTCCAGAGCTTTCTTTCTCTAACACTTATACTGACACTGTGCCGTGATACCTAAACGGATTCACTGCCTCAGAACAGTTTAATTTAGCAGTGGAGTTAATCTTGAGTGGCTCTCTGTTACAGGAACTCGAGGAGGGGATCAGCAGCCACCAGCCGAGTTTTGCAGCACTAAACAGAACGGGGGATGGGATTATACAGAAACTCTCTCCAACAGATGGAAGCTTCTTGAAGGACAAACTGGCAGGTTTAAACCAGCGCTGGGGTGCAGTCGCCGCAGAAGTGAAGGATCGGCGACCGAGGTGATTAAGCCGTGATAACTCAAGGGCACGGGGTGAGGGTTTTGGGGCAGAACCTTTTGCGATACAAGATGATGAATTCCAGAGTCTTTTTATCATTTGATACTAGGGGGAGGGTTTGCTACTCCAGTATTCTTACCTGGAGAATCCCATGGACCGAGGATCCTGGCGGGCTATAGTCCTTGGGGTTGCAGAGAGTCAGACACGCCTGAGTGACTAACACTTTCACTTTTTGCTCTCACATTCCGAGAGTTTTGTTGACGTTTAAGACTTCCACTGTCCATGTTCTGTATTTTTGTGTTTTTCTATGTTTGAAAGGCCATCCATAGTCTAACTTTTCTACTCAGATATGTCAAAAAATCTTCATGCCTCTTTTTTTCTGACTGTTTATTATGACCCAGGGACTTTGTGACAGGAGTTTGAAGTAGGTGGAGGAATACTCTGGACTCTCTGGCTGAAGAAGGGGGTTTCAGGGCAAGCTTCTCCCTCCCTGGCTTCCTGACAGGGTCTCTGGGTCTTGGTGAGGAATCTGTCTCACTGAAGAATTCTTGGTGTCTAAGGGTGCTCTGTGTCTTTATACATCAGTGCTGTGTACATAATACAGTTCCTCATCTATATGACATAGTAAATATAATTTATTATTGTGTTTTTATGTTAGATTATGTTGTACTGCCCCATATATTAATACTAGGGTGTCTTCTGGTTGCAAACATGTTTGATTACCAGTGAATAGAATACTCAACATTGCACATATTATTTCATGTATTACTTTACCATTATTTGAAATTATGTTTGAGACAGTCAGGATTTAATGGATGATTCCTATTTGGCTAAATATGTTTCATCTTGAGAGGGTGAGTTAATGATAGTTTTGTTTTAAAATCTTAGATGTTTTTTTCTGATAATTTTAACTCTGTATATGATATATTATTTTAGTGATAAACTATTATTTTGTTAAAGGCTAGTCTAATACTTTATCAAGTTCGTTATTATAGTATAATATAAAATATTGAACTTTGAGTATTTGGCTTGTGGCTATTTTTTAAAGATTTATTCTCTCTTATTGTTAAAATAATACATGCTTGTTGCAAAAGGAGCTTTTGCCTACTTTAGAAAAATTTTTATTTGTTTATTTACTTAAAATGTTTGGCTGTGCTGGGTCTTTGTTGTTCCTTGGCCAACTTTTCTCTAGTTGCAGCAAGCAGGGGCTACTCTCTAGTTGCAGTGCGCAGGCTTTCTATTGTGGTGGCTTCTCTTGCAGAGCACAGGCTCTAAGGACACACGGGCTTCAGTATTTGTGGCTCATGGGCTTCAGAGTGAGAGCTCAGTATTTGTGGCACATGTACTTAGCTGCTCCATGGCATGTGGGATCTTCCTGGGCCAGGAGTGGAACTCGTGTTCTCTGCATTGGCAGGTGGATTCTTGCCCGCTGGACCAGCAGGGCAGTTCTGGCAACTATTTATAAACTATCAGCATCTTTTATTTTTTGCTTGTTGCAAAAGGAGCTTTTGCCTACTTTAGAAAAATTTTTATTTGTTTATTTACTTAAAATGTTTGGCTGTGCTGGGTCTTTGTTGTTCCTTGGCCAACTTTTCTCTAGTTGCAGCAAGCAGGGGCTACTCTCTAGTTGCAGTGCGCAGGCTTTCTATTGTGGTGGCTTCTCTTGCAGAGCACAGGCTCTAAGGACACACGGGCTTCAGTATTTGTGGCTCATGGGCTTCAGAGTGAGAGCTCAGTATTTGTGGCACATGTACTTAGCTGCTCCATGGCATGTGGGATCTTCCTGGGCCAGGAGTGGAACTCGTGTTCTCTGCATTGGCAGGTGGATTCTTGCCCGCTGGACCAGCAGGGCAGTTCTGGCAACTATTTATAAACTATCAGCATCTTTTATTTTGTGTGGTTTGGTAAAAGTCAAATCATAGTTTCTGTGTCTTGATTGAGAGGTTACCATGTGGCAAAGAAAGCATTTGGCCTCATTTAATCTAACAACACAAGAGAACACTCTACACATGGACATCACCAGATGGTCAACACCAAAATCAGATTGATTACATTCTTTCCAACCAAAGATGGAGAAGCTCTATACAGTCAGCAAAAATAAGACCAGGAGCTGACTGTGGCTTAGATCATGAACTCCTTATTGCCAAATTCAGACTTAAATTGAAGAAAGTAGGGAAAACCACTAGACTATTCAGGTATGACCTAAATCAAATTCCTTATGATTCTACAGTAGAAGTGAGAAATAGATTTAAGGGACTACATCTGATAGAGTGCCTGATGAACTGTGGACAGAGGTTCATGACATTATATAGGAGACAGGGATCAAGAACATCCCCATGGAAAAGAAATGCAAAAAAGCAAAATGGCCAACTGAGGAAGCCTTACAAATAGCTCTGAAAAGAAGAGAAGTGAAAAGCAAAGGAGAAAAGGAAAGATATAAGAATCTGAATGCAGAATTCCAAAGAATAGCAAGGAGAGATAAGAAAGCCTTGCTCAGCAATCAATGCAAAGAAATAGAGGAAAACACCAGAATGGGAAAGACTAGAGATCTCTTCAGAAAAATTGGAGATACATTTCATGCAAAGATGAGCTCAATAAAGGACAAAAATGGTATGGACCTAACAGAAGCAGAAGATATTAAGAAGAGGTGGCAAGAATACACAGAAGAACTGTACAAAAAAGATCTTCATGACCAAGATAATCACAATGGTGTGATCACTCACAGAGCCAGACATCCTGGAATGTGAAGTCAAGTGGGCCTTAAAAAGCATCACTATGAGCAAAGCTAGTGGAGGTGATGGAATTCAAGATGAGCTATTTCAAATCCTGAAAGATGGTGCTGTGAAAGTGCTGCACTCAATATGCCAACAAATTTGGAAAACTCAGCAGTGGCCACAGGACAGGAAAAGGTCAGTTTTTATTCCAATTCCAAAAAAAGGCAGTGCCAAAGAAGCTCAAACTACTGCACTCATCTCTCAGGCTAGTAAAATGATGCTTAAAATTCTCCAAGCCAGGCTTCAACAATATATGAACCGTGAACTTCCAGATGTTCAAGCTGGTTTTAGAAAAGGCAGAGGAACCAGAGATCAAATTGCCAGCATCCTCCAATACTTTGGCCACCTCATGCGAAGAGTTGACTCATTAGAAAAGACTCTGATGCTGGGAGGGATTGGGGACAGAGGAGAAGGGTACGACAGGGGATGAGATGGCTGGATGGCATCACCCACTCGATGGACGTGGGTCTGAGTGAACTCCGAGTGTTGGTGATGGACAAGGGAGGCCTGGCGTGCTGAGATTCATGGGGTTGCAAAGAGTCGGACATGACTGAGCAACTGAACTGAACTGAATCCTCACAGCTACCCTGTGAGAGGGCTATTTAGATCCATTGTACTGCTTTGGAAACTGAGACTCAGAGTCATGAAGTGAAGTATTAATAATTGTCCAGGGTCTCATAGAAAGTTAGTGACAGTGCTTAATCTCATGAATACTATGTGTGTAAAAGGTGGGTAGACCTCAGAGCTCTCTGGCTGTTTCCTCCTCTGTGAATGAGAACTGGGGTATCTTCTCAGAGGACTGTCATGAGGATTAAAGGAGATACTTTTTGTAAAAAGCTTATGCCCTATCTCTTCATACTAAACACTCAAAATATCTAGTTCTATTATTGTAAGCTATCCTATGACTTATTTCCAAGCATGGTATTGCTGTTTTGCCAATGACTGATTAAATGATTTGATCAGTATTTATGAACTTTGTGTTTAGCGCAGGGGAAACAAGTATGCCTAAAGAACTCAGAGGGACTATGATGAAGAAACTGTTTAAAGGAAAAAGTAATCTGATGTGATTAAAGCATACATTATTATTATAAGAAGATAGTGTGTTGTCATAGACTCAGGGGTGCTGGACTATGGAATTCAGACATTCAGCGGAGGGATCCAGAAGGTGATATTGAAGCATTTATAGCAATTTCCTATAAATTCTTCTTAGGGATGGTCTTGAAGGGAAATGGTACATAACAGGCAAGGTAGGAGGCATGAAAATAGTGTGGCTGAGTAAAAAAATCTGTGAAGGTTAGATGGTGAGAAGGGCTCAGGGGACCAGGGGCAGGGTGGGGAGTTCCATAGCATTTTATGTGTCATGCTAATGAGTTGGCACTGCCAGGAGATCAAACCAGTCAGTCCTAAAGGAAATGAGTCCTGAATATTCATTGGAAGGACTGATGCTGAATCGGAAGCTCCAATACTTTGGCCAACTGATGTGAGGAACTGACTCCTTAGAAAAGACCCTGATGCTGGGAAAGATTGAAGGCAGGAGAAGGGGACGACAGAAGATGAAATGGTTCAGTGGCATCACCAAATTTATGGACATGAGTTTGAGCAAGCCCTGGGAGTTGGTGATAGACAGGGAAGCCTGGCCTGCTGCAGTCTACCGGGTCACAAATAGTCAGACATGACTGAGCAATTCAACTAAAGTAAATGAGTTGGCAGGGAGAGTCCCTCTAGCTTGAGAATGATCTCTTCTAGGTCTTCTTAAGAAAAAAAGATGTACTTGCTGGTATGGTATTAGCGATAACTGTAGAAATTTCCCTAATCAATTTCAAATGGATCTCTGTGGAATGTGATAATTATTGCTTCTGGGATTGACATGGTGAAGCTTAAAGATGCTCGACTAATTTTTTTGAGAAGAGGAAAGAATAATGAATCTCTTCTCTAGCATCTTGTATTTTAACTAAAGCAGTATTTGTTTTCATAAGTTCACATTTAACTTTAGATTTGAATTTGTCTTAACTTGGGGCCACCTTGCAATTTTATAGGCTTATTATGTGTACTGTTATTACTCATTGAGAAATAGCACACAGCTCAATTTATTTTTGTATTGAGTGTCTGTTGTCAAATATTTGCACAGTTCAGCAACTTATGGTGTTATTCCTTAATGAGCAATTGTTATCTACTGTTTGAACATGAATTTATGACTTGTTTTTACTTAGTGATAACATTTAAAATGTAGATTATATTTAGCTAGTGTGCATGAAAATTTTGTGTGGCTCAAATATGTCTTATTGAAATTACTTGATAATGTTAGTTTTCCTCATAGATATATTTCCAGAATACTGCATTAGTTGTGATTATGAAACCTTGGAAATTTAAATTGCTACTTTTTTTGAAACACAAGGTCAATTGTAATATTTAATTGTTTTTCCTGTTGTTATTTAAAGACTCTTCGATACAGAGGGTGAATTACCTGTTTGGGTTCTGGTAGCCTAAACAATTCATATATAGCTTTATTCATTTATTTAAATCTTGAAACAGTGTTCTCTCCTGATGAATACTTAAAAATGAAAACTTATGATCCTGTGGAGTTTAGTCTCTAAGTTTTGTCCAACACTTGGAACCTCCGCTAGGCTCCTCTGTCCTTGAGATTTTCCAGTCAAGAAAACCAGAGTGGGTTGCTATTTCCTTCACCAGGGGATCTTTCCACCACCCCAGCGATAAACCCTGGTCTCTTGCATGGCAGGCAAATTCTTTACCGACTGAGCTGCTGGGGAAAGAAGTGATTCTGTAGTGATTATTATTAATTTTTTATAAGTAAAGGTTATTTACAATGTTGTGTTAGTTTCAGGTGTATCACAAAAGTGATTCAGTTATACATATACATATGTATCTAATCTTTATAGATTCTTATCTCTTATAGGTTATTACAAAATACTGAATAGAGTTCCCTGTGCTACAGAGTAGGTCCTTTTTGGTTGTCTATTTTATGTATGGTAGTGTGTATATGTTCACCCCAAACACCTAATTTATTCCTCCCCCTTTCCCTTATTAGATTTTTAAACATTTAAAATATTCTCCTTCAAATATCACTGACTCTCTATTAAATATATAAGATTTATTTAGCATTTTGTCTATATGTATTGCGTCATTGTGTTAGGTGTATTTGTGATTAAAAAGAAAAAATTTTAGGCATAAAAATGTAAATTCTTATTAGGGATGACATAATGTAATTCATTTAAAAAATTGCGTTCTATTTTTAAGCCATCAGCTAATAGCAAGAGCTATAGAAGTGATACCACCACCAAGTTCTAAATAGCTTTCATACTCTTTCTTAAAAATCTTGTTTGTCAAATGAGTTCTAATCATATTCTCATCTTTTGACAGATGGTTTATATAATTATAAATGTTATTCTTATAACATTAAAAGATGTAATTAAGGCAGTTCCTTTTTTATATTCATATGACTGTTTCCTTATGTCCTTTAAAACTTTGGCTTTGTTTTTCTAAACCCTTTTTTGTAACTTGGTGCTATATTCAAATATAATACTTATTTTAATGAGCTCATCAAATTCCCATTTTTCTTGTCTTTCCTAATATTTCTAAAAAGTTCCCATTTTTGGTATCTTGCCTTGTTCTTGCTCTTTCTCTCCTATGAATAAAGTAGAGTAATAGTTGCCCCCTAATGTGAATGCCATGTAATGATACCTTTCTATCTCCATGGAGTACTCAAAGAGAATTATGTATTTTTCCTTATTATTTTAGATAAAGACATTTTTCATGTTTTCCTTTTAAAGCCTCCATTATGCTGCATGGTGCTGTCTAGCTTTAAAAAGTCCTTTGTATTAAATTTCTACAAAGTTTTTATGATGAAGGAAGCAACATTTTTTGGTTTCAATATTTTTTAATTTAATGAAGGAAGAAATCTTATTCTTATATTTGCATATAACTTTGCAAAATATATACATTACTATTAATACTCAGGCTTCCCTGGTGGCTCAGAGGTTAAAGTGTCTGCCTGTAATGCAGGATCCCCAGGGTTCGATCCCTGGGTCGGGAAGATCCCCTGGAGAAGGAAATGGTAACCCACTCTAGTATTCTTGCCTGGAGAATTCCATGGATGGAGAAGCCTGGTAGGCTACAGTCCACGGGGTCGCAAAGAGTTGGACATGACTGAGTGACTTCACTATTAATACTCATTTTGAAATGCATGGTAAAATAATTGATACATATTAAGATAATTATTTTTGTGTGTGTGGCATATTTAGTCAGAATACCCAATGCAGATATATAGTGTTCCAGTTAATTGGTTAATTTTCTCAATATTTTGTAATAATTTGTCCTTTTAGGTTAAAAGGAGAAAGCAAGCAGGTGATGGACTATAGAGAAAGGCTAGATGAGATTATCTGTTGGTTAACAAAGGCTGAGAATGCTGTACAGAAAAGATCAACCACTGAACTGGAAGGAAACATGCAAGAATTAACAGTAAGTGATTTATTTGTCTCTATATTTGCTGATGCTTTTTTGATGCTTGAACATTTACACTAAAAATAAGATATTGCATGACTAAATAAGAAAAGGGGAAGAAGCTTTTTATATATGGTAAGAGTG
>SJYC01040641.1:0-29067 GCA_006408675.1 Madoqua kirkii
ATATAATACTTATTTTAATGAGCTCATCAAATTCCCATTTTTCTTGTCTTTCCTAATATTTCTAAAAAGTTCCCATTTTTGGTATCTTGCCTTGTTCTTGCTCTTTCTCTCCTATGAATAAAGTAGAGTAATAGTTGCCCCCTAATGTGAATGCCATGTAATGATACCTTTCTATCTCCATGGAGTACTCAAAGAGAATTATGTATTTTTCCTTATTATTTTAGATAAAGACATTTTTCATGTTTTCCTTTTAAAGCCTCCATTATGCTGCATGGTGCTGTCTAGCTTTAAAAAGTCCTTTGTATTAAATTTCTACAAAGTTTTTATGATGAAGGAAGCAACATTTTTTGGTTTCAATATTTTTTAATTTAATGAAGGAAGAAATCTTATTCTTATATTTGCATATAACTTTGCAAAATATATACATTACTATTAATACTCAGGCTTCCCTGGTGGCTCAGAGGTTAAAGTGTCTGCCTGTAATGCAGGATCCCCAGGGTTCGATCCCTGGGTCGGGAAGATCCCCTGGAGAAGGAAATGGTAACCCACTCTAGTATTCTTGCCTGGAGAATTCCATGGATGGAGAAGCCTGGTAGGCTACAGTCCACGGGGTCGCAAAGAGTTGGACATGACTGAGTGACTTCACTATTAATACTCATTTTGAAATGCATGGTAAAATAATTGATACATATTAAGATAATTATTTTTGTGTGTGTGGCATATTTAGTCAGAATACCCAATGCAGATATATAGTGTTCCAGTTAATTGGTTAATTTTCTCAATATTTTGTAATAATTTGTCCTTTTAGGTTAAAAGGAGAAAGCAAGCAGGTGATGGACTATAGAGAAAGGCTAGATGAGATTATCTGTTGGTTAACAAAGGCTGAGAATGCTGTACAGAAAAGATCAACCACTGAACTGGAAGGAAACATGCAAGAATTAACAGTAAGTGATTTATTTGTCTCTATATTTGCTGATGCTTTTTTGATGCTTGAACATTTACACTAAAAATAAGATATTGCATGACTAAATAAGAAAAGGGGAAGAAGCTTTTTATATATGGTAAGAGTGATGAACTTTAAAGAGGAATATATATATATATTTTAATTTTAAAGAGCAACTATTATTTCATCATTGTAGAGGTAAGGCTTCACTCATGTAAAAGTGATGTCATGTGGGTCTAAGTACTGGACCAGAGGATTTTAGAATATTTTAAACAGACACCATCATTTTAGAATATAATAATGCTGTGAAGTATAGTTTTTTCCTTTTGGATTTAGAAGATGGTTAATTACTGATTACTATCTATAAAATGCAGAGAGGCAATGGCAACCCACTCCAGTATTCTTGCCTGGAAAATCCCGTGGACGGAGGAGCCTGGTAGGCTGCAGTCCATGGGGTTACAAAGAGTCAGACATGACTGAGCAACTTCACTTTTTACTTTCATGGATTGGAGAAGGAAATGGCAACCCACTCCAGTGCTCTTGCCTGGAAAACCCCAGGGATGGAGGAGCCTGCTGGGCTCTCTTCTATGGGGTCACACAGAGTCGGACATGACTGAAGTGATTTAGCAGCAGCAGCATCTATAAAATGAGTTCTACAAGAAGACTCCAAGTGACTTGAGAGTTACTGCAGCTTATTATGGGCTTATTGTCACAGTTGTATTAATTAAAGTTTCTTTGTTGATCTGCAACCAGCAAGAATTGTTTAAAATCGTATAGGTATACAACATATAAAAATACATAAAGATATATAGGTATGTTATTAATAATATACCCAAATGTCCATACATTTTTATATCCACAAATTTTATATTTTTTGTGTTAAGAATTACAGTACTTGTAGAGCAGTAAGCAAAATGTGCTCACATTTTTATTAAACAAAAGAAATTGTATGTGAGTATAGATACGTACACATGTGTGCAGCAAGGAATATCTAAAATGATACCCACTAATCTGATTAGAGATTTTGTCTAAAGAAATATGATTTAGGTATTTGGGGAAAGAAAATTTTAATACTGATAAAAAATACATGGCAAGTGGTTTTAAGTTTTCATTTCAAAATCTGACAAATATCTAACGAGCTTGTTTGTGTTTATTATAAAAATTTTAGTAGTTTTCTTGGAATATGCCTTTTGTAAACAATTTGGGGTCAGTCACAAGGGTTAGGACACTATATTGGGATAAGTAGACATGCACGCATAAAATGCTTCTGTTTCTGGGGATTTTTGGCCTTTTGTTAGAATAAACACCATTTTTATTGTTTATCTAAGAACAGAATATTACGTTGTCAAGATAAATATATTATATGACCCTGTTAAGAGGTGCAGAATTGGGAATAGTAATTCATTTTCACACAGTGCATACTGGAAGTCGGAGTTCATTCCCAAATTAGTTAGTTTGTTAATGTCAGTTCAGGCTTCTTAGAAGTTTATTTTCCATTTAAGAAATTAAAGGCCACATTTATAGGACTATTTCCCATAGAGATTTCTAACACAGTTCTTGATCTTTTACTTGTATGACAACCTTTTAACCATACCTCTCTTCTGACTCCCTTAGGACTTAACCCAGGAGATGGATGTACAAGCTGAGAAACTCAAGTGGCTGAATAGAACTGAATTGGAAATGCTTTCAGATAAAAGTCTGAGTTTACATGAAAGAGAAAAAGTTTCAGAGAGCTTAAGAACTGTAAATTCATCATGGAATAAGGTGTGCATTAAGAATTACTGTGATATCTTTTTCATGTTTATTGATTTTGTTCTCAAGGAAGTGGGATTATGCAACTGTTTTAAGTATACCAGATATGGGCTCATTTTACTAATGCTTGCTGCTGCTGCTAAGTCACTTCAGTCGTGTCCGACTCTGTGTGACCTCATAGACGGCAGCTTACCAGGCTCCCCCATCCTTGGGATTCCCCAGGCAAGGACACTGGAGTGGGTTGCCATTTCCTTCTCCAGTGCATGAAAGTGAAAAGTGAAAGGAAAGTCGCTCAGTCATGTCCGACTCTTCACGACCCCACAGACTGCAGCCCATCAGACTCCTCCGTCCATGGGATTTTCCAGGCAAGAGTACTGGAGTGGGGTGCCATGGCCTTCTCCTTACTAATGCTTACTAGTATTGATAATTATATGTTTTTCATCTGTCATAGTGGAACCTTATGTTCTCAAAGAATACTTATTTCACATGGGAGTTTTTGAAATAGAAGATTTTATATGTTATATACTATATTAAATAATGGATGTATATTAGAATCAGGCAATAAAATGCTAATGATTATGCTCTGAAAAATGAAAGCCTTAATATAACTTTGTGATGTTGCATGTGACTTTTCATATATATAGATTTATTTTAAATGATTTTATTCATTCAGCATGTATTTACTAGGTCTCATCACTTCATGGGAAATAGATGGGGAAACAGTGGAAAGTTTCAGACTTTATTTCTTGGGGCTCCAAAATCACTGCAGATGGTGACTGCAGCCATGAAATTAAAAGATGCTTACTTGTTGAAAGGAAAGTTATGACCAACCAGAATAGCATATTAAAAGGCAGAGATATTACTTTGCTAACAAAGGTCTGTCTAGTCAAGGCTATGGTTTTTCCAGTGGTCATGTATGGTTGTGAGAGTTGGACTGTGAAGAAAGCTGAGTGCCGAAGAATTGATGCTTTTGAACTGTGGTGTTGGAGAAGACTCTTGAGAGTCCCTTGGACTGCAAGGAGATCTAACCAGGCCATTCTAAAGGAGATCAGTCCTGGGTGTTCTTTGGAAGGAATGATGTTGAGGCTGAAACCCCAACACTTTGGCCACCTCATGCGAGGAGTTGACTCATTGGAGAAGAGTCTGATGCTGGGAGGGATTGGAGGCAGGGGGGACCGAGAGGGGGAGGAGGAGAAGGGGACGGCAGAGGATGAGATGGCTGGATGGCATCACTGACTTGATGGACATGAGTTTGGGTGAACTCCGGGAGTTGGTGATGGACAGGAAGGCCTGGCGTGCTGCGATTCATGCGGTCGCAAAGAGTCGGACACGACTGAGCGACTGAACTGAACTGAACTGAAGTAGGTTGTAATGGTATGTGCTACCAATATGACTAAGATAAAGTCCTTTTTCTCACACCATTGCCTCTTTTGCAGCTGAATCAGAGGTAAAATAATAGGTTTCTATTTATTTTGGCTTGGGCACATAGCATAATGGGGCTTCCCAAGTTTCACAGTGGTAAAGAATCCACCTGCCAATGCAGGAGATGCAAGAGACCCAGTTTAATTCCTGGGTTGGGAAGATCCCCTGGAGTGGGAAATGTCAACCCACTCCTGTATTCTTACCTGGAAAAGCCCACGGACAGGGGAGCCTGGAGGGCTGCAGTTTGTGGCATTGCAGAGTTGGACATGACTGAGTCGATGAGCGCATACTCAGTAAGAAGTCTGTCTGGCACACTGAACAGATATGTTTCTGTCTTGGTTTGGACAGGACCCATATCAGTCATTTTTCTTCTTCTCCATTCTTTTAAAATGATAGCCATCCTTCTATATCTAATGATTCAGATACTTTATTGATCTAGCCTCTCTGCCTGAGAACTACTGTCTTGATGGGTCACTGTTACTGATGACTCACACAGCTGCATCTCTGGCCTCGACCTCTCTCCCCATTCAGACTTCATCACATTTGCGTGCTGAGCATCTGTACTTTGATATCTGTGACATCCAATAGGCATCTGATACTAACATACAAGACGAGTACCTGACTCCACCTCCCTCCGTGGTCTTAGTTTACATTTCCCACCTCAATTACTGGTAATCACATGCTTATTATGGTTTATGCCAAAACTCTGGACTCAATTTTACAACATGTGAATTATATCTCAGTGAGAAACAAATGAATAAACCCTGGAGTCACCATCATCAGCTTCTCCTTCAAAATTCCTGTCTTTTTGATGGACGGTTTGAATGGAAGGCTACATGAGTAGATATACAATAAGGCAAATGGAGCAATTTTAATAGATGTCGATATTGAGTGGCACATGGGTATTCCCTGGGCAATTCTTCCATCTTTTCTTAGGTTGCGAAATTTCATAAACTTGGCCACTGATTGTTTCCTGTGTGATCATCATTGCCGTCGTCTCTTGTGTGATTCCTGCCATGGCCCCTTCATTGGCCTCCCTTTTGCCTCCCTTTTCCCTTTGTCCGTCTCTTCTTAACAAAGCAACCAAAGTATTTGTTAAGAATCATTCAGGTAAAGCAAATCCCCTGAGAAAAAGCCTCTAATAGTATTCCGTCTCATTCAGAGTACTGGGCAAAGTCGTGACGGTGGCTTTTGAGGCTGTTGTGTTCTGTCTTCCTGTCGTCTCCCTGACTTCATCTGCTACGCTCTCTCCTTGCTGTTTTTCAGACATGTTGGCCCCGTGTCCAACATGCCAGACTCAGCTTGTGCATATTCAGTCGGAGCACATGTATTTGCTTAACAGTATGTCAATGGGTATTGTGTAGAATAGGGCATGGTGTTCACTTTGGGAGCACAATGTGAGACGGAGCTTCCTTTATCGCAGGACTTCACGTAGATTCTACGCTAATTATGTGAATTATGAGAGTCTAAGACCAAGCAAAAGCAAGGCTTATCATGTAGAGAGTGTCAACAGACACATTTTAGGAAATACTAATCTGGAATTTTTCATAAACTCATGCTTTTATTTGCTCAATAGGACTTTACTGGGCTCTCATTTTATGCCAGGTACCATTTTAAGAACTGGAAATGTAGCCAAGAGTATGAAAATGCTTCTTAACCCAAAGAGCTCATTGTGGGTGAGACGGGTAGATAAGCAATTATAACAAGGAGGTATCGATGGAAATATAAAAGTAGAGAACCTACCTAACTTTGGGTGGTAGCCACGGAAGGTTTTGTGGAGTTCATATCCAAGCTAATTTACTAAAGATGAATGAGTATGAGTCAGATGGAGGATTGGAGGGGAAGACATTGCAGGTGAAAGAAGCATAAATGAGCTAGAGGAGACAGAGAGTGAAGAGGATGTCAGGGAGACAGGTGGTGACTCCACTCTTGGACATATCTGAATGGATACAGTTGACAGAAGAGTATGACTGAAGATCTGTTTTGCAAAGTCATCAGTCTCTTGAAACTCCGCTTGATAAGTGAAGCAATTAGAAACCAGGACCCAGGGAGAGAGGCCAGGATCAAGCATGGTATACCTATCACAGAGGTGGGAGTGAAATCACCATTGTAAAACACCACGAGAATCAAGGGAGAGGGAGTGGCAGCAGTAAGTGTTGTCCAGGAGCAGGCTGGCTAAGGACTGGATGACGCTCTTGATGTCAGCTGGGGGCCAGGCAAGACCGCACTGGATAGTGAAAGTGGACACAGAAGCTTAGGCATTGAGGAGGGGCCGGAAAACGACAGCAAGAACATTTAGAAGAACGCTTTCTTTTGAAAATATCATCATCCGAGTTTATATACTATTCTCTCTCTGTTTGGCCTGATGCTGTAGATATGCAGAGAAGTGCCTGGTGTGCTGAAGGAACGCCTCCAGGATCCCTGTTCTGTTGCTGAGATGAGAATTGCTGGTAAGATACGGCTTTTTCTTCACAAAATTTTTTATAAACATAGCAGAATTTTATGATTATGAGCATTGTATGTGCATTAGGAAAACTTATTTAAAAACACAATGCAGTTATGACTTATTATTCTGCTTTCAATCATTTGAAAAGAATGTCTTCTCTAAACACAAGATGTATTTCACTGCCTAGTGTGTGCAAGGCATTTCCTCTAATGGGAAATAAGACTTTTAGCCTTTCTTGAGTGTGGAACCTGAGCCCCAAAAGAGCTTGCTGAAGGTGAGAGGAGAGGCAAGGTGGGGACATTGGGGGAATAGTTTTCTAGGGACATGCAGCTTTTCAGCAAATCAATGGTAAGTCATTGTGTTAGTATGTTCTGGAGATGTGTAACTAGGCACTGATGATGACTGAAAACAAAAAGTTTGGGTACCCCCGGAAGCAGGAGTTGGGTATTCGGAAGAGGTGTCCATCTCAGGGAGGCTGTTTGTGGATAAATGCTGATCACTTAGATAGGGGAATGAAGAGTGTTTTCTCAATATTTTTTCATTCTCTTTGCTGAGACTAGAGTGCAGGCTACTGCCCCCAAACCACTGTGACCTCTGCTAAAGAATCACTGCTTTGCACGCTCTCTGAAGCACCTTGGCCGGCTCTCCTGCTGTTGAGTCACCAGGCAGAACCTCCGATGTGACTGACCCTGTCTGCTTCCTGTGTACCATCTGCTGCGTCTCCCCTTCCTCCTCTGTCCTCCCGCTCTTCCTCCCCCTCCTTCTCTCCCTCCTCCTCCCCTCTTCTCACTGCTCCCCCTCTTCTTTCTCCTATTTCCCCTTCTGGAGTCAGAAACTGATGAATGACAAGACTTTTTTTTTTTCTTCTTTTTTTTGAGATTGGAAGCTGGTTCAGGGCCAAGTTTGTATTCAGTTTTTAATTGTATTTCCCAATACCTTGTACAGGAAAATACCTGGCACATGATTGGTTTTGTTGATCAAGATCCAGAACACTTGGATTAGCATTTGGGTCCTGCTGCTTTGTTACCTCAAGTTCAACTCCATAACCATGGGGAAAAGGCCTGATGCATTTTGCAAAAACACATTAGGTTATCATTTAGAAGACTGCTTTCTCTTTTGAAAATATCATCATCCGTATTCATATACTATTCTCTTTCTATTTGGCCTGATGCTGTAGATTTGCAGAAAAGTGCCAATGACTTACACCATTATGTAACATCATTATGGCAAAGGAGCGGGGAAAATTTGAATGCATATTTAAAAGTACAAAAAAACACAGGATTGTAAATCAACTGTGCTCCAATAAAAATGTAAAAGTATATATCCAAACAATAAAAATAAAAAAATAAAGTACAAAAAGCTGCCAGCAAAACTACACCTTGCATTAGGTGGGCAGTTTATCATAAGATATTCCTCCCTGAAGTGTGAAACCTGAAGCTAATTCCTGTGTGTTCCACGCCTCCTATACAGTATTGTAATTCAGATTTTTATTATTCCTTTAAAAATTATATTAAAAAACAAAGTTAGCTCTTTTAAAGTGAACAATTCAAGGACATTACACAGTGTTGTGCAGCCACTGCCTCTGGCTAGTTTGAAAATATTTCCATCACTCAGAGTAAAAACTCTTAATCAACAGTTTGTCCCCCTTCCCTTCCAGCCCCACCCCTGGCAACCACAGATCTGTGTTCTGTCTCGATGGATTTATCTGCTCTGGATATTCTCTGTAAACGGGATCATACCGTGCTTCTTTCACCTGTGTACTGCTTTGAGCTAGCATGTATAGACCTGCTAGCTTCTTGCTGACTACCCTCAGATGGGCATTCAGCACTGAAGACCAACCCACTGCACGTTCTTCTGAGTTCCCCCTGCTCATTTCTCTACCAATGACCTCATCTCATTTGTAAAAACTAAAGTACTGTTTGTTCAATGAGGTCTTTTTTTTTCCCATCACAGACTCCCTCCTCCTGCCTTCCTGTGTAAACTACCTGCTTTCTTCCTATTCGTTGGGAGAGTTATCTCCATTTCGAAGATCACCTCCTCCTCCACTCAAGATCACATCTTCTCTTGAGTTTAACTGATCCTCTTTGTCTCCTCTCTACTGGCTCATTCTTATTAGCGTACATCTTGATGCTTGTAGCACTGCTGCTGCTGCTGCTAAGTTGCTTCAGTTGTGTCTGACTCCCTGCGACCCCATAGATGGCAGCAAACCAGGTTCCCCCATCCCTGGGATTCTCCAATGCATGAAAGTGAAGAGTGAAAGGGAAGTCGCTCAGTCGTGTCCGACTCTTTGTGACCCCTGCAGCCTTCCAGGCTCCTCCGCCCATGGGATTTTCCAGGCAAGAGCACTGGAGTGGGGTGCCATCGCCTTCTCCGCTTTCAGCGCTAGTATAGTCGTTTAAACTGATGTGTAGTATTTCATGGCATGGGTATACCTCAGTCCTCAGAGCTTTCTTCTCTAACTTTGTTCACCAGTCCCATGACTTTAGACACTTTATAACTTTAGGTAATTTGGCCAATTCTTAGGCCAGTGCACTTGGAGTCACCCTCGACTCTTCTCTGGGTTTCATATCCAGTCCATTGCCACCTTGTGCCATTTCCATGGCCCATCCCAACTACTTCTTTGGTCTTAAACTATTTTATCTTTTATATAGATTGTTGGAATATTCTCCTAAATTACTGTTTGGATTCTATTCTGATCTTACCCCTCATCAATTATTCTGATAGCAGCCAATCAATAGCTCTAGAAAACAAGTTTGATGTGTTATTCCTTCGATTTCAGCCTTTTAATCACTTCCACCATACATAAGTGATTTCTGCTCCCTTACCATGGTCCAGAAGACCATGTATGATCTGTCTGCTACCCATCTCTGTAATCCTATTTCTTACCACTTTCCCTTTGTTCATTCTCCTTCAGACATACTGGTCTTTTTGCTGTTTCTAATATGTCAAAAACATTTCCATTTATGACCCTTGTGCTTGATATTTCTTCTTTCTTTCTTATGCACATGTCCTTCCCTCAGTTATTACAGGTTTCACATACTCACTTCACTTAGTTCTCATACATTCCCTTTTTAGATGGGCCTTTCCTGACCTGAGCACCATAACTCAGTTACATCCTCTCTCCAGGATCCATCCTGTTTCTCTCTGGCTTCTTGCATTGGTTTTACTGTATGCCATATATCCATCCCTAGTGGTTCAGGTGGTGAAGAATCTTCCTACAGTGAGGGAGACCCAGGTTTGATCCCTGGGTCAGGAAGATCCTCTGGAGAAGGGAATGACAACCCACTCCACTATTCTTGCCTGGAGAATTCCATGAACAGAGAAGCCTGGCAGACTACAGTCCATGGGAATGCAGAGAGTTGGACATGACTGAGCAACTAACATTTTCACTTTCGTATATCCATCCACTCCCACCAGAATGCAACCTCCACGAGGTCAAGGCCTTTGTCTTGAAGTGAAGTGAAATCAAGTCACTCAGTCATGTCTGACTCTTTGCCATCCTGTAGACTGTAGCCTACCACACTCCTCTGTCCATGGATTTTCCAGGCAAGAATACTGGAGTAGGTTGCCATTTCCTTCTCCAGAGGATCTTCCCGACCCAAATGCAGAGAGTCGAACATGACTGAGCAACTAACATTTTCACTTTCATATATCCACCCACTGCCACCAGAATGCAACCTCCATGAGGTCAAGGCCTTTGTCTTGAAGTAAAGTGAAGTGAAGTCACTCAGTCATGTCCGACTCTTTGCCATACTGTAGACTGTAGCCTACCACGCTCCTCTGTCCATGGGATTTTCCAGGCAAGAATACTGGAGTGGGTTGCCATTTCCTTCTCCAGAGGATCTTCCTGACACAGGAATTGAACCCGGGTCTCCTGCATTGTAGGCAGATGGCTTTGCCGTCTGAGCTACCAGGGAAGTCTTACACATTCCCATACCTGTAGCATCTAGTCAAGTGCCTTGCATATAGTAGGTTCTTAATAGATGTTGATGAAGCAATGGATGGATAATGTAGGTTGTTTTCAATTTTTTAAAACTACAAAAAGTAACAGTGAGAATCAGGCAGAATGATGGGTGAGTTATTCTCCAGGGTATATCAAGGTGAATTACTGGGGTGACCATGGTGAATACTGGCAACTTTACTTCACTAACTGCAGTCTAGACTAGTTGTTCCAGATTACTTATCCACCCGCTGAATATGAACCTTTCCACTCATTGTTCTATATTGTTCTCAGCACTCCAACATTTTATCTCCAGAACTCCTGTATGGTTTTAAAAATTACTGATTACCCCCTTTTGTTTGTGTGTTATATTTATCAGTGTTTACCTAATTAGAAAGTAAAACTGAGAAATTTCAAAGATTGTTTATTTGTTCAAAAGACAATTATAAAAATACATTCTGTCAATAAAATATTTTATAAGATATTAACATAAGAAAGTGTATCTTCCCAAACAGAAAAAATCAGAAAAGTGACAGCATTACATTTTTGAAAATCTTTAAATTTCTGCTGTAAGTGAAGAAACTCGGATTCTTGTATCAGCTTCTGCATTTGCTCAGTTGTGATATCATATATCTTGTAGCTTTGGGTAAAATGATACTTTACATTTGAGAAAGAGTGAGTGGGAAAAGGCAAATAATGGATGATGATGATGCTAAAAACAAAAAATCAGAAAAGTGACAGCATTACATTTTTGAAAATCTTTAAATTTCTGGCGTAAGTGAAGAAACTTGGATTCTTGTATCAGCTTCTGCATTTGCTCAGTTGTGATATCATGTATCTTGTAGCCTTGGGTAAAATGAGACTTTACATTTGAGAAAGAGTGAGCGGGAAGAGGCAAATAACTTATGATGATGATGGTTATGGTTTAGGCATCCACATTCCTTGGAAGGATCTCACAGGACCCAGAGATCCCCAGATACCACATTTGGAGCATGTGACCTGTGGAGATAGGGTGCTTGATCTTAATTTGTGTTTCCTCAGTTACCTGTGTGCTTGAGCCTTTAAAAAGTATGTTTATTGTCTTTCTTACTTCCTCTTCTGTGGATTGTTGGTTGATGTCTTTTGAGTTTAAAAAATACTTAAGTTACTAATTCCTTGTCTGGAATGTGCATCGCAAATGATGAGTGAGTGAGTGAAAGTTGCTCAGTTGTGTCCAGCTCTTTGTGACCCCTTGTGACCCCATGGACTATATAGTTCATGAAATTCTTCAGGCCAGAATACTGGAGTGGATAGCCTTTCCCTTCTCCAGGGGGCTCTTTGCAACTCAGGGATCGAACCCATGTCTCCTGCATTACAGGCAATTCTTTACCAGCTGAGCCACAAGGGAAGCCCAAGAATATTGGAGTGGGTAGCCTGTCCCTTCTGCAGCAGATCTTCCCGACCCAGGAATCAAACCAGGGTCTCCGGCAAGCCTTTCCCTTCTCCAGGGGGCTCTTTGATCCCTTTCCAACCCAGGGTTCAAACCCTGGTCTCCTGCATTACAGGCAATTCTTTACCAGCTGAGCCACAAGGGAAGCCCAAGAATATTGGAGTGGGTAGCCTATCCCTTCTCCAGCAGATCTTCCCGACCCAGGAATCAAATCAGGGTCTCCTGCATCGCAGGCGGATTCTTTATCAACTGAGCTTTCAGGGAAGTCCTACCTTTTCCCTTAATCTGTGGCTTTTAAAATTTTTGTTTGTGGTATTAGTTTCATGATTCTTAAACATTAGTGATCTATTAATAGTTTTCTTTTTTTGTGATTTATTTTAGAGCTCCTTTAGTCCTCTGAAATCATAGAGATATTCTTCTATATTTTACAATTTTAGTTTTCATATTCAGGTCCTTCATTCCACAGAGAATTAGGTTTTCTAAGGTACATATGAGATCAAAATCTGTCCTATTACCTTCCAACTCCAGTCATGGGTCACAAAGCAGCAGATCTTCCCGACCCAGGAATCAAACCAGGGTCTCCGGCATTGCAGGAGGATTCTTTACCAACTGAGTTATTAGGGAAGTCCTACCTTCTCCCTTAATCTGTGGCTTTTAAAATTTTTGTTTGTGGTACTAGTTTCATAATTCTTAAACATTAGTGATCTATTAATAGCTTTCTTTTTTTGTGATTTATTTTAGAGCTCCTTTAGTCCTCTGAAATCATAAAGATATTCTTCTATATTTCACAATTTTAGTTTTCATATTCAGGTCCTTCATTCCACAGAGAACTAGCTTTCCTAAGGTGCATATGAGGTCAAAGTCTGTCCTATTACCTTCCAACTGCAGCCATGGGTCATGACTTTTCCCAGCATCACTTATTGACCAGTAAATTCTTCTTCATTGATCTACAGTGTAGTCTCTGCCAAGGTCAGGTTTCTCTGCCACCTTTGCGCTATGGTTCTTCTCTTCTTGTGGTCTGTTTGAATGTTTGGATCTATAATACTCAAAGTTAATCATTTATTATTAGCTGAGAAATACAACTAAATATCCTGTAGGGCATAACCCTGTATCCAAAAAACATTGTTTTGACTGTTCTTGACCCTTTTCTTTCCAAATTAATTCTAAAATCAGAGTTTGAATATATAATTTTGCCAAGTCACAAACCTGTTGGGACTTTTCTAAACATTTCCAACTTTTAAGGAAAAAGACTTGGCAGTTAGTAGTAAATACATTAGATGTTTTCATATTTTTCACTCCAGTGATTCTGTTTTGGAAATTATCTACTAAGATGGCAATCAGAAAGGTAAAGATACAAAATTATAAAGAAATGTAAAGATAGAAATGATACATCTTACAAGTTCTTATTTTTCAGGTTTTGTTGTTTTGTTTTTGCAAGTTTTTTAAAATTCAACAAATATTTATTGGGCACCTACTATATGCCAGGTATAGTTCTCACTGTCAGGGATTCATCAGTAAATACACATAAATGAATGAAATGCATGGTATGTTAGAAGAGAAGCAGAGATGTGTAAGAGAGAAAATTATCTACTAAGATGGCAATCAGAAAGTAAAGATACAAAATTATAAAGAAATGTAAAGATAGAAAATGATACATCTTACAAGTTCTTATTTTTCTAGTTTTGTTGTTTTGTTTTTGCAAGTTTTTTAAAATTCAACAAATATTTATTGGGCACCTACTATATGCCAGGTATAGTTCTCACTGTCAGGGATTCATCAGTAAATACACATAAATGAATGAAATGCATGGTATATTAGAAGAGAAGCAGAGATGTGTAAGAGAGACTGTGCCACTGAGTTGGCTCTGGAACACATGAAGAAATCAGGTGTGCTGAGAGAATATTGAGATTTTAAAAAGAGCGTCATGAGATCTCCTTTAGAAAGTTGTGTTGAGAAGGTACATCTCAAGTCATTGAGAAAAAATGTAATTGTTAGAAATGTCTGCGATGCAAAGAAAGAGGACAGAGAGACAGCCCTTGTGCCAAGTGCTCCTCAGCCTTGACCTACACTGGCAGAGTTCGCTTACGTGCCACATCAGATCTGTGGGCCCAGCACGTCAAGGTTTTGTAAAAACAAAACCAAGGGCTTGTGCTTTCTGTGCTTGTAAAATCTGTACTGAAAATCAGTGAGCAGGAATGGACTGAGTGAATAATCTAAAAGCTTCAATCACAGAGAAGATAGACTGAAGTCTCCGTCTTTAAGTGTGTGTCATAAGTCTAAGTGGAAAATATGGCTGGTGGACAGGCCAAAATGACATTCCTGTGTTAGAACCTGTGAAGATCAAGAAGGCAACTAAAAACACGGATATTCAGGACCTATCCTTTAAGTGAACCGAGTGAAATTCTGCCAGCAGGTGTTTCCTAGTCAGAGGGCCACTTTTTGTGAGGTGCTTACCTCCCCCACCCTTCTTTGTTGCCTGTGAGAAGCTGTGCGCAGCATCTGGCACTAACAGAAACATTAGAATTGTGAAGTCTTTTTTTTTAGCTTATTATGACTAACTTTGAGTTTTATACCCTATTCCTTTGCATCTTCAAACCTACTTTTTTTCCCTCAGTTTGAGGAATAACTGACATATATCACTATATAAGTTTGAGATGTATAGCATGATGGTCTGATTTACATGTATTGTGAAATGATTATCATAAATGGGTCATCTTCTCATATTGACGTAATTAACAAAAGAAAAGAGAAAAAAATTTTCTTCTTATGGGGAGACCTCATAGGATTTACTCTCTTAACTTTTCTGTATCTCATACAGCACGGTTAACTATGGCCTTCACGTTGCACATTACATCTCTAGTGTTTAGCTTGTAATTGGACGTTTGTACCTTTTGACCACCTTTTCTTATTTCCCCTCCCTCTTCCCCTTCACTTCTGGTAACCATAGGTCTGATTGTCTCTTTTCCTATGAATTTTTTTTTTCCTCGTTTGGATACCACATATAAATGAGATCACAGAGTATTTGTCTTTCTGTAGCTGACTTACTTACTCAGCATAATACCTTCAAGGTCCATCCATCTTGTCTCGAATGATAGGATTTTTCTCACTTTTTTATATCTGAGTTATATGTATACATAGGTATTTCAGTATTAACCTCTTAGCAGATATGTGGTTTGCAAGTACTCTTTCCTGTTCTGTGTACGTTGTCTTTTCGCTTTGTGGTGTTGATGGTTTCTTTGGCTCTGAGGAAGCTTTTAGTTTGTTGTAGTCCCACTTGTTCAGTTTTGATTTTGTTGCTTATGCTTTGTATTCTTCAGGTGTTACATTCAAAGAGTCAATACCATGATCTGTGTCAAGGAGCTTTATTTCCTGTGTTTTCTTCTAGGAGTTTCATAGTTTCAGGTCTTACATTTGAGTCTTTTGTAAGTGATGTAAGACATTTACTCTTTTACATGTGAATGTCCAGTCATCTTAGCATCGTGTATTGAAAAGACTATCTTTTCTCCATTGCATATTCTTGGCTCCCTTGTCAATTGTTAGTTCTCTGTATCTGCAAATCTTTTTTAAAGTAAAAGTTCAAGAGGAGTCTAAGTATTTAGCTATAAGAAAAAGGGTAACTAAAAGTTAGTGACTATAAATAAAGGTTATTACCTAGGTATTCACAATGATGTTTATTAAAATGACTAATACTCATGTTATAAAGTTAAGGAAAAAAAGGACAGAAAATTGCAAATAAATTGGCTTTATAATTAAAGCAAAAACATATTGACAAAATAAAATAACACTCCTAATTTTCTCATGGCTGATGTATTTTTAAAAATTTTCTCTTGATATCGGTCTTAGTTACTGTTAGTTGCTTTTGAGTTATTGCTACCCTTGAATAGGCTGTGTACATGCTAGGTCACTTCAGTTGTGTCTGACTCTGTGCGGCCCTATGGACCGTAGCCCACCAGGCTCCTTTGTCCATGGGATTCTCCAGGCAAGAAAACTGGAGTGGGTTGCCATGCCCTCCTCCAGGGGATCTTCAACCCAGGGATTGAACCTGCCTTTTTTTTATCTCCTGCATTGGCAGGTGGGTTCTTTACCATTAGAGCCACCTCAGAAGCCCAAAATACGGTGAGACTGCCTTTAATTAGCTTTATTGCAACCATAATTCTTATAGATATTTCAGGAAGTGACATTGCCATTTCAGTATTAAAAAAAAAACAACCCGAGGGAGGGTATGTATGTGTACTTACGGCTGATTCTTGTTGTATGGCAGAAACCAACACAACACTGTAAAGCAATTATCCTCTAATTAAAAATACAAACAAACCCTCTTTCAATTATTTTACTTACTTAAACTAAAATTTACGTAAATACACATATACATACATCTCCATTATATCACCAATATCATATCCTGCTGTGTTATTAACACTTTGCTTCATTTTTAATTTCAGCTCATCCCAGTGTCCAAAAGGTGGTGCTAGCATCATCTGCATCAGCTATTCCTGTCCCATCTCCTCGTACTTCAGAAATTTCAGTTCCTGCTGATCTGGACAAGACGATAACGGAACTAGCCGACTGGCTGGTATTGATCGACCAGATGCTGAAGTCCAACATTGTCACTGTCGGGGATGTAGAAGAGATCAATAAGACAATTTCGCGAATGAAAGTAGGTACCTAGTGTAAAGGTTTGTCATGGAAACACCACAGCACAGGAGTAGACAAGATCTGTTTGGATCGCTTCTGTTTATCTTAAACTCTGAGAATGAGCTTTAAAAAATCCTTTTATGTGTGTGTGTGTGTGTTTCTTTCCCATTTAATCTGCCGTGTTTTCATCCCACTGAATTTTTAACTCACATAAATCATTTAAGCAGCACTTCCTTAGGAACAGGAAGGCCACTGAAAGATGCCAGGATGCTTCCAACCAGATTTTCCATCATCTGTCCGACTTGCTTGATGAATTGCACTTCCACTGTGAAGTGTCAGGGTGATGTTCTTCAACTCCAACAAAGGGTGATCTCTGGGCAGGGACTCTGGGGACGTCAAATCCAGCGCTGCTGCCTTAATGAGCCAGGTCTGAAGGGCTTCCACCAGGGCGTCTTGATCAACTAGTAGACCTCTGTTGATGTTGATGAGGATGACGGTGGGCTGCATTAACCTCAGTTCCCGCCTCCTGATCAGGCCCTGGGTCTGGGACGTCAGGCTCACAGCCAACATCACGAAGTCCAACAGCTGAAGCAGGTCACCCAGCCTCTCACAGTACCCGGCCCCAACAGCTTCCTCCTCCTCCAGTTTTCAGTACTCTTCTGTTAATAAACCGCTTTGGGGGCTTCCCTGGTGCCTCAGATGGTAAAGCGTCTGCCTGCAATGCGGGAGATCCGGGTTTGATCCCTGGGTCAGGAAGATATCCTGGAGAAGGAAAGGCAACTCACTCCAGTATTCTTGTGTAGAAAATTCCATAGACGGAGGAGCCTGGGAAGCTACAGTCTATGGGGTTGCAAAGAGTTGGACATGACTGAGCAACTTCATTTCACTTTTACAAGGAAAGCAGCTGTGCCTGTGTCTGAAAAGCAGATGCAAAATGATTGTTTAGGGGAACTCTGCATGGGAGTGAACGGCGACGAGCCATTCCTCACCGAAGTTATCGCCTCCATCCACTCCTGGGTCCTGGTGGCACTGCAGAAGCTCAGATGTCAAAGCACTGACTGGAGAGGCAGTAGGTCTGAAGCAACCTGGCCCTGCTGGGTCGCCTCCAAGATGCTCACGACATGGACCACCCTTCCGCTCCCGGCCCCTCAGAGCAGAGTCCATGTCCCTCTTAAAAGTTCTTGATCTGTCAGCCACGCTGGCCAGCTCTGATGAATAAAGCTTTTCTTGCGTTTCTGTTGTTTGGTTAAGAATGTGAGCTGTAGACTCTGTTTTTATGAGCTAAAACTGATGTCCTAAATGTGGCAGTATCAGTATAAATGTAAACTGGTGTTAATTTTAGTCCCTTGTGTCATATAGGCATTTGTTGAAGTGCCTTTTCAACCTATATTTCATAATGAGCTTATTTAATTGTTGGCCTCATCAGTGAGACTCTCCTGACTATAATTTTATTTCTATACGTATGCTATTTGATATCAGTTTTAAAGTTCTTTCTCCGTATTCAGTGTATGTTTGGTCCTGGGCTATATATTGTCTAGGGATGCTGAAAAGAATATATCAGATAGAAACTAAGAATGGACTATGACCAATAATAAAATAATGCAGCTATTACTAACTCTTATTAAGTGCTTAGTGTGTGCTAGGTGTCTTTCTAAGTATTTAACATGTATTATCTCATTCACTTTAACGATCTTGTGAAGTAGATACCAGTTTTATTCCGATGTTAAAGATATATGTGACCAGACACAGTCTAATAAATGCCACTGGGAAGGTACAGGCCATGTGGTAGAGGAGCCAGGATGAAGAAGGAGTTACATCCACAGTGAAGGAATGCAGACTATGTGGAATTTTTGATGCTTAGAGACAAAATAAATGACATTCCTGGTATAGGGACCAGAGAGAATAAAGATTTGAGGTGGGGAGCATGAGGGATGGTTCAACAGTTGTGCAATAAGGAGGTGTAGTGGCAAGTCAGTGAAGTCAGATCAAGTCCACCTTCTGAAGGAGCTTGTGGGCTAAGCAAAGCTCTGGACTTTTAGTCTGTAAGCAATCGGTAAGCATCTTTTCTTCCCGTTTTCTTTTTAAAACTGTGGCTGGAGACTGATCATAAGAATGTTCTGCTTGAGTAAGAAGACTGAAAATAGTGCAAGAGATGCTTAAAACAAGGAGAAAAGCCCTTTCTGAGTGGCTGAGATGATGTCATTGCAATGAGTGGAAATCAGGAACAGAAGAAATGGGATGTGATAAGGGTTTGATTGATTTAGTTTCAGATACGTTGTGTTGAAAGGTCCTTATGCCACTTGCAAGGAAATAATCAGCATTCATTGAACTGTCTCTGTGTGATTCAGGATTAGAGGTTGTGAATGAGCCATTTAGAAATAATACTTGACACTATAGGAATAACTGAAATCTTAAAAGTTAGGGAATTCACAGAGGAAGAGCTGTGGATTCTCTTTGGAAGTTGTATATTTTAATCTTTATGGCTATGTGTGAGTTCTATACTTAAAACACACCATTTTCCTAATATTGCTAACTTTTCCCTCCTAAGAACCTCAGACTTTCCCAAGCAGCAGTCTTTTATGTCTGTGCTGTGCTGTGCTTAAGCACTCAGTTGTGTCCGACTGTTCGTGTTTAGGGTTATTTAATTTGCAGTTGTTATAGTTCGAATTTTTCTAATCCTTCATCTCCACCCTGTAGGTGCCGTTAGTTTATGTTCATTTCTGTTGCAGGACAGATGTGCAGAGCATCAGTTGCAGAAATCAGTGCTAATGTTTTTGTTTTTTGGTTGCACTAAGTCTTTGTCGCAGGGCATGGGTTTCTCTAGTTGTGACACACAGGCTCAGTAGTTGCGGTCTGCAGGCTTAGTTGCTCCAAGGCATGTGGGATCTTAGTTCCTAGAGCAGTGACTGAACCTGAATCCCTTGCACTGGGAGGTGGATTCTTAACCAGAGGCCACCAGGGAAGTCCCCTTGCTGATGTTTTGAACATACTGTTTAGATTTTAAAGGGATTTTCGTCATTTAATCTCCTCAGACTTGATATAGCTGAACTCCAAGTGTTTTTATTATTTCTTTTTGTGGAAAGGAGAGGTAAAATACCGTGCCTGGTGATCCAGATAATAAGTGGGAGAGCCAAGATTCGAACCTGGGGCCTCTGACTCCAGAGCCTGCACTTTCTCCTGTATAACACTGATGCCTCACTGTTCCTTTCTGGAGAAAAACAATAGCTTGGATGGCAGCACACCAGTTATGCTTTGTAGTGTTTTTTCATACGGCTTATTAACCTATCTTAACGATCATTTTGTCTTGACAGATCACAAAGGCTGACTTAGAACAGCGCCATCCTCAGCTCGATTATGTCTTTACATTGGCGCAGAATCTGAAAAATAAAGCTTCCAGTTCAGACGTGAGAACAGCAATCACTGAAAAATGTAAGATTTAAAAAACAAAATTATACATCATCATTCACTTTCCTTGAAAATGGTAACATGCACATTTTTGAAGATTATTCAGCCAGAAATTAACATTATTTGATAATTTAATATTTGATAATCTCTATTAATGAAATAGCTTTCCCTTGTTTTTTTTTTACTTCTTGTGAAGATTGTCATAATTTCCTTATGAATTCCTTAAACTATGAACAGCATTACTTTTTAAGTAATTAGTAATACATTGAAGGGTTTTTTTTTTCATTTAGGTTAGAATTTCTTTTAAAGAAACCAAAAAGACAAAAGTTAGAGAAACCTATAGGAATGCAAATCCATTCTCCTGTAATATTCACTGAAACCAAATCTTACCATGTCTTTTAACTCCTCTTCTCAGAATTCATTCCAAAAATATGTGTTGAGTAGCTACTGTATACTTGTGTATCTGGCTCTGATTTGAGAATACTTTAGTTAAATACAACATGAAACAAAAATTAAATTACAACTCAGCAGCAACAAAGTTCCCTGTTTCAAATTGGCTTTCTGGCCTACAGGCATCTGTTAAATCTGTATGACATACAAAACAGTCAGGATTCTTAAGAATGTCATGTAGGGACACTCACTGTTCGTTTGCATCATTCCTTTCCTCTCTGTAGCCCTCAGCACTGTCTGTAGCTGTTCTGAATGATATCTGTTCTTTATAACATCCTGACATTTCCTAGTCTTCTTACCTTTATTCACATTATGTTTTCTTCTTCTTGGCCTTCTCTCCCCAGGTGAAATTCTACTCAGCAGATAAAATGTCACCCACTCTGTGAAGTCTTTTCCATCCTCTTTTAGTCCCTGGTGAACTGTATTTTCTGTTTTAATACCTGCTATGGCCTTTCCCCTCTATAATTTCATTGTAGATTTCACTATTAATTCTCTCTCCCTTCTATAAGTTGTGAATATTCACCTCTTTAGCCCTAAGATTTTCCACACTACCCAGTACCAATTAGGAACTTAAGAAATATTTGTGGCAGAATATGAACTGGAAAGTATTTTATTACCTTGGCTAATATTTCTCAAGGAAAGTCAGCTGTTTCCCATATTAAACATGTTTTGATTTTAACATGAATGTGGCACCAGCAAAGTTATTATAAGAGATGAGTTAGCAGAGAACTTTTAGTACATCACACTGTTGGTTTGTTTTTGCTAAGTGAGTCATTTTATTTCTTTTAAAATTAATTGATAGATTGTGTGTGTGTGTTCATTTGTGCCTGACTCTTACAACCCTGTGGACTTGTAGCCGGCCAGGCTCTTCTGTCCAAGGGATTCTCCAGATAGCAAGGGTTGCCATTTGCTCCTCCAGGGGATCTTCCTGACCCATGGATTGAACCCAGTAGGAGGGTTCTTTACCACTAGTGCCCCCTGAAAGTCCCTTCTGTTTTGTAACAGCCTCTTAAAAATAGAAGAGAAAAGAAAGTAGGAGAGAGAAAAGGAGACGAGAAAGAGACCAAAAAAGAAAAATAAAAAGAGTAAAAAAAAAAAGAGAGAGGAAAAGAGTCAATATAGATTTTTTATAATAGAAACTATTGATACATAGAACTTGAATCTCATTTAGTGCTTCTCTTAAATATGTAAAAACACTTCCTTTTAGAGAGGTTTCATGCTACAGAAAAACAAACATGAAAAGAACTCTTAAATAGTTTGTTTTCTCAATGCTACATTAGAGCATTTCCTTAGAGGATGACAAGTGACTGTATCTGTGGACATAAAATTATATCATAAAGTACTGTCAAAAGTACTGTCATCTCCCTTCTTCAGACCAGGTTCTGTAAATATAAAAGTAGGTAAGAATTTTTAAAATATTTTTTGTTTATCAGTTTAAAATAGTAGATATCTTTTTGTAAGATATTTTAATGCCATCAGAGTTTAATTCAACATTTTTTTCTTCAAGGATGATTTCAGAAATGTACCAGTCATATAGAGTAGCAGACATAATAAAATTCCTTTAAAATGTATGTACCATTTGGCTGCCTTTCTCTTTTCCATATATGACCTGATTTATGATGAATTTGGTGTCATGTATTTTTTCCTTTTCCTAATGGCTGCTTTCTGGAATCTTTTTTTTTTTTTTTTTAATGTAATGCCTCCTCCAGTGGAAAAGGTCAAGAACCAGTGGGATAACACCCAGCACGGTGTGGAGTTAAGACGGCAGCAGCTGGAGGACATGATTGTTGATAGTCTCCAGTGGGATGACCACAGGGAGGAGACTGAGGAGTTAATGAGAAAGTATGAGGCTCGCCTCTACATTCTTCAGCAGGCTCGAAGGGATCCCCTTGTCAAACAGATTTCTGATAATCAAGTAAGTAAGGCTCATTAGTTACTTTCGGCATTACCAATTTGTGGGATATGCTTTTTTAGTCTATTGTTAACCAGAATTTTTAGGATCCTTGTCATAAAGTTTTCCCAAGGGCTTAGAATGTACATTGAAATTTATATAAAGAATTTGACCAGGAAGGTTTTTTTTTTTGAAAATTTCTAGAGTAATAATGAGTAGAAATGTACGTGTATCCCAGAATTACAGCTCACTGATTCTTTGCAGATGGAACACACCCATGAACCAACATCTAGAAAGAAAACACCTTCAGAATCCCAGGAGTTTTCCTTTTGCTCCCTTCTGTAATTATGTTGAAGGTCATTTTTATTTTTGAAATCTCCCAAAATTTTCATGAGGGCTAATGTAGTGAACAAGGGCTTCCCTGGTGATGCTAGTGGTAAGGAACCCTCCTTCCAATGCAAGAGACTTAAGACATGTGGGCTTGATCCCTGGATCAGGAAGATCTCCTGGAGGCGGGGATGGCAGCCCACTCCAGTGTTCATGCCTGAGGAATCCCAAGGACGGAAGAGCCCGGCAGGCTACAGTCAGAGGGTCACAAAGGGTCAGACATGACTGAAGAGACTTAGCAGACATGTAGTGAACAAATCAAGTATTAAGTTTAGTTTCTTTTAATACCTTTATAACTAAACTGTTTTTTATCAATATCATCAGAGCAAGTACCTTTTTATGATTAGTCTGACTATATAGTTAATGATATTGAATACTTATTGTACTTAAAAGTGCTACTTTAAATCTCTCTACAATCACAGAGAATATTCTTGAATTGGAGGTTATGGTTGCTAGGTTATATTTTGGTATAACATTGATTTGCCCTTCAGATAGCCTCAATGAAGGTGTATGCTTGTGAAGGATATAATATAGAATATATGGGGAGCAAAATCTGAAACAGGATAGCATGTTTTTATTCTTCAGACCTGTAAACTTTCCATGATTTCTTTTCAAAAATCAAGTGGCCAGTATCCTGGTTTTCTGGATCATTCTCTTTCTCCGTGCTATCACTATCATTCTGTATGCTATCTGCTGATTTGTTTTAATCAAATGACTCAAAAAACAATAATCAGCAAAGCCCTAGGCCTCTTAACCAGAGGAATACAATTGAAAGCGATGTCAATGTTTCAATCATTATATTCAGAATATTCTTTTCTAATTAGCAGCATTAGCATGAAAAGGGAAAAAGATATGACACTGAAAGATGAACTCCCCAGTTTGGTAGGTGCCCAATGTGCTACTGGAGGAGAGTGGAGAAACAGCTCCAGAAAGAATGAAGTGATGGACCCAAAGTGAAAACGATGCCCAGTTATGCATGTGACTGGTGATGGAAGTAAAGTGCTGTAAAGAACAGTATTGCATAGGATCCTAAAATGTTAGGTCCATGAATCAAGGTAAATTGGAAGTGGTGAAAAAGGAGATAGCAACAGTGAACATTGCATTTAGGAATCAGTGAACTAAAGTGGACTGGAATGGGTGAACTTCATTCAGATGATAATCATATCTACTACTGTGGGTAAGAATCCCTTAGAAGAAATGGAGTAGCCGTCATAGTCAACAAGAGTCTGAAATGCAGTGCTTGGGTGCAGTCTCAAAAATGACAGAGTGATCTCTGTTCGTTTCCAAGGCAAACCATGCAGTATCATAGTAATCCAAGTCTGTGCCCCAACCAGTATTGCTGAAGAAGTGAAGTTGAACAGTTCTATGAAGACCTACAAGAACTTCTAGAATTAACATACAAAAAAGATGTCCTTTTCATCACAGGGAACTGGAATGCAAAAGTAGGAAGTCAGAGGGATACCTGGAGTAACAAGCAAGTTTGGCCTTGGAGTACAAAACAAAGCAGGGCAAAGGCTTAAACAGTTTTGCAAGAGAATGCACTGGTCATAGCAAACACCTTTTCCAACAACACAAGAGACGACTCTACACATGAATATCACCAGATGGTTGACACCTAAATCAGATTGATTATATTCTTTGCAGCCAAAGATGGAGAAGCTCTGTACAGTCAGAAAAACAAGACTGGGAGCTGTGGATCAGATCATGAACTCCTCATTGCCAAATTCAGCTTTAAATTGAAGAAAGTAGGGAAAACCACTAGACCATTCAGGTATGACCTAAATCAAATCCCTTAAGATTAAACAATGAAAGTGACAGATTCAAGGGATTAGATCTGATTGACAGAGTGCCTGAAGAACTATGGACAGAGGTTGGTGACATTGCACAGGAGGCAATGATCAAGACTATCCCTAAGAAAAAGAAATGCAAAAAGGCAAAATGGTTGTCTGAGGAGGTCTTACAAATAGCTGAGAAAAGAAATGATGCAAAAGTTAAAGGAGAAAAGGAAAGATATATCCATCTGAATGCAGAGTTCCAAAGAATAGCAAGGAGAGATAAGAAAGCCTTCCTCAGTGAACAGTGCAAAGAAATAGAGGAAAACAATAGAATAGGAAAGACTAGAGATCTCTTCAAGAAAATCAGAGATACCAAGGGAATATTTCATGCAAAGATGAGCAAAATAAAGGACAGAAATGGTATGGACCTAACAGAAGCAGAAGATATTAAGAGGTGGCAAGAATACACATAAGAACTGTACAAAAAAGATCTTCATGACCCAAATAAACACAATGGTGTGATCACTCACCTAGAGCCAGACATCCTGAAATGTAAAGTCAAGTGGTCCTTAGGAAGCATCACTATGAACAAAACTAGTGGAGGTGATAGAATTCCAGTGGAGCTGTTTCAAATCCTGAAAGATGATGCTGTGAAAGTGTTGCACTCAATATGCGAACAAATTTGGAAAACTCAGCAGTGGCCACAGGACAGGAAAAGGTCAGTTTTCATTCCAATCCCTGTCTCTTATACACATCTGATTTAGGTGTCAACCATCTGGTGATATTCATGTGTAGAGTCGTCTCTTGTGTTGTTGGAAAAGGTGTTTGCTATGACCAGTGCATTCTCTTGCAAAACTGTTTAAGCCTTTGCCCTGCTTTGTTTTGTACTCCAAGGCCAAACTTGCTTGTTACTCCAGGTATCTCTCTGACTTCCTACTTTTGCATTCCAGTTCCCTGTGATGAAAAGGACATCTTTTTTGTATGTTAATTCTAGAAGTTCTTGTAGGTCTTCATAGAACTGTTCAACTTCACTTCTTCAGCAATACTGGTTGGGGCACAGACTTGGATTACTATGATACTGCATGGTTTGCCTTGGAAACGAACAGAGATCACTCTGTCATTTTTGAGACTGCACCCAAGCACTGCATTTCAGACTCTTGTTGACTATGACGGCTACTCCATTTCTTCTAAGGGATTCTTACCCACAGTAGTAGATATGATTATCATCTGAATGAAGTTCACCCATTCCAGTCCACTTTAGTTCACTGATTCCTAAATGCAATGTTCACTGTTGCTATCTCCTTTTTCACCACTTCCAATTTACCTTGATTCATGGACCTAACATTTTAGGATCCTATGCAATACTGTTCTTTACAGCACTTTACTTCCATCACCAGTCACATGCATAACTGGGCATCGTTTTCAAGGAGAGATATCAATAACCTCAGATATGCAGATGATACCACCCTTATGGCATAAAGCAAAGAAGAGCTAAAGAGCTTCTTGATGAAAATGAAAGAGGAGAGTGAAAAAGCTGTCTTAAAACTCAGCATTCAAAAAATGAAGATCATGGTATTCGGTCCCATCACTTCATTGCAAGTAAATGGAAAACAATGGAAACAGTGAGAGATTTTATTTTCTTGGGCTCCAAAATCACTGCAGACAGTGACTGAAGCCATGAAATTAAAAGATGCTTCCTCTTTGGGAGAAAAGCTATGACCAATCTAGATAGCATATTAAAAAGCAGAGACACTACTTTGTCAACAAAGGTCCATCTAGTCAAAGTTATGGTTTTTCCAGTAGTCATGTATGGATGTGAGAGTTGGGCCATAAAGAAAGCTGAGTACCTAAGAAATGATGCTTTTGTACTGTGCTGTTGGAGAAGACTCTTGAGAGTCCCTTGAATTGCAAGGAACTCATACCAATTAATTGTAAGGGAAATCAGTCCTGATTGTTCATTGGAAGGACTGATGCTGAAGCCGAAACTCCAATACTTTGGCCACCTGATGTGAAAAACTGACTCCTTGGAAAAAACCCTGATGCTGGGAAAGATTGAAGGTAGGAAGAGAAAGGGATGACAGAGAATGAAATGGTTGGATGGCATCACTGACTCTATGGACATGAGTTTGAGCAAGCTCTGGGGGTTGGTGATGGATAGGGAAGCCTTGCATGCTGTAGTTCATGAGGTTACAGAGAGTCAGACATGAGTAAGTGACTGAACTGAATTAGCAGCATGGTTTTGTTCTTCTGGTACTCTAGGGTGGATTTTTCTGCGAGTTGCTACAAAAATTATGGGAACATTTATTTGTCATTTAGGTTTCATGAGTATCTTGATGCAGGCAGAGAAGGCAATGGCAACCCACTCCAGTACTGTTGCCTGGCAAATACCATGGACAGAGGAGCCTGGTGGGCTGCAGTCCATGGGGTCGCTAAGAGTCGGACATAACTGAGGGACTTCACTTTTACTTTTCACTTTCATGCACTGGAGAAGGAAATGACAACCCACTCCAGTATTGCCTGGCGGATCCCAGGGACCAGGGAGCCTGGTGGACTGCCATCTGTGGGGTCGCACAGAGTCAGACACGACTGAAGCGACTTAGCGGCAGCAGCATCTTGATGCGGGGGCTCTCAGGGGAGAAAAAAAAAGAATCATAAAGCTAATGCCTATGGACACACAGCATCAATATAATTTATTCAGGCACTCTCAGAAACTCTTGCTTCACTACTGGAATCACTCAAGAGTTAACTTCGTGAGCAGGCATGGTGATCCAGGGGCAAGAAGATTTCCATATTGTCAACCTTTCTGTATCTCCAAGTGCATATAGAGGAACTAACTCTATAGTAAATTCATTCCTATGAGATGCATATTCCTCTTAAGATCAGATAATGCCTATGGACACACAGCATCAATATAATTTATTCAGGCACTCTCAGAAACTCTTGCTTCACTACTGGAATCACTCAAGAGTTAACTTCGTGAGCAGGCATGGTGATCCAGGGGCAAGAAGATTTCCATATTGTCAACCTTTCTGTATCTCCAAGTGCATATAGAGGAACTAACTCTATAGTAAATTCATTCCTATGAGATGCATATTCCTCTTAAGATCAGATGCATAGCATTTGTAATGAACAAGGCAAATGGTTTGAGGAATTAAAATATATCAAAGAGGAAAAGATAGTAATCTTTTAACACCATCTGCTATGTACTTGCTATGTACTTGATCACTTTTCACTTTCAGAATTATTTTTGTTTGAGCTTACATGCAAGAGTTTTATCTTATATGTTCCTTTCTTTTGATATCTGTGTCTGAAACATATTAAAGCCTATTGAAAGGACCAAATGTTTTGGTCATATTTGTAACTGAATGATCCAGTCTTAATGATCACATCTGAAATTACACCTTAGATGCTGCTTCAAGAACTGGCTGCTGGAGATGGTGTTGTAATGGCGTTCGATAGTGTCCTGCAGAACTGCTGGAAGAATATGGCAGTGATGACACAAGAAATGTGAAAGAAACCACGGAGTACTTAAAAACATCATGGATCAATCTAAAACAAAGGTATTGCTGAGGCTTTGACAGGTGTATGTATGTATATTGTCAAGTTGAGAATTTGATTGCTTTGGCTTTCTCATGGAAGCATAGAGAAGATGTCCCCACTAGATGCATATTTTATTATTATTATTTTTTAAATATTATGTTGTGCCGAGTTAGTAGTATCATACTTAAAATAGTGTGATACGTTAGCTAATTGAATTTCTGCAATGGAGTTCTTTCTTGATTAAATCTAAACCTTGACAGTGATCATTTTATGAGTTCTGATTTTCTTATGCCTCTCAGCATTGCCTAGAATACATTTGGTGGTACTCTGATGGTAAGGAACACTTTGGTATTATGGCACCTCAGGGTAACATTATTCCCTAATAGTGAAACATGTGCTGTGTGACCAAGTTATCTTCATTTGAGGCTGAGAACACATGGATCCATACTAGACTCCTGAAGTGTACTAAGTATATATCGGGCTTCAACTCATTTATAAACTTTTCTTTCCATTACTCTGTCTTGTCAGTATGTTTGGAACAGTCTAAAATAGCATGTGTTTATAAGAGAAATTTTTATGTCACTTGAACATCTAGAATTTGAGGCAGTGTTAACAGTGGTTAGCATCTCTTTAAGGCTGCATATTTATATTCATCTTCAGTAAAGTGTGTACTTCCTGCATAAAACTGGGAGTACCTGTGTCGAAATGAAATTATGGCTTCAGACACATCTTATGTCAGTTCAGGTCAGTTCAGTCGCTCAGTCGTGTCTGACTCTTCGCAAACCCATGAACTGCAGCACACCAGGCCTCCTTGTCCATCACCACCTCTCGAGTTCACTCAGACTCATGTTCATCGAGTCAGTGATACGATCCAGCCATCTCATCCTCTGTCTTCCCCTTCTCCTCTTGCCCCCAATCCTTCCCAGCATCAGAGTCTTTTCCAATGAGTCAACTCTTTGCATGAGGTGGCCAAAGTACTGGAATTTCAGCTTTAGCATCATTCCTTCCAAAGAAATCCCAGGGCTAATCTCCTTCAGAATGGATTGGTTGGA
>SJYC01040642.1:0-14618 GCA_006408675.1 Madoqua kirkii
TGGTGGGCTGCAGTCCATGGGGTTTTGAAGAGTTGGACATGACTGAAGCGACTTAGCAGCAGCAACAGCAGTGCTGAATCTTTCCAGGGAAATTATTCTGTCTTCAATATATATACAGTGGCGGTGGGCGACTTCTCTTAAGCTTCCAAGTGATGTGGCATTGGCAGCTTAGAACAATCTCTTAAATTCAGTAGAGTGAATATTTAAGTGCTTGATGAGAACCCAATATCTAGGTCACAAAGATTAGTCACAAAATACCTTAGAGGGTTGGGAATGTCTCCAGTGACTAATTAATCATCAAATCCACTGCATTTCCTCAATGCATTAAAGCGTGCTTTCAATATATTTCCTAGTTAAATGATATTTTGTACACCAAAGGACAAATTACCTTGTGAAGGTGCTCATTGGAAAGCTTAAGGAATTGTTTCATCGCAAGTTTTCTACATGCCACTCAAACTACTGATGCTACTATTTTCCACTCTTGAAGAGAAAATTGTATTCAAATCTCATGTAACTGTAAAGGTCGCCTTTCTAGTATACCAGAATTTAGCAAGACACATCTCTAGATTTGCTAAGACATTCTTTTCCATTGAATTCTTAAAAAAAAAAAAGATTCACCTATTTACGTTCAGATACTCTTTTGACTAATGATAAGCACATGTATATTAAACAATATTATATCTTATAGATTAAAAATTAAATATTATTTAACATTTAAAATCATATTTTAAAATGTCAGTTATGTGGGTAACCATGTTTTGTAATGCTGCAAAATGACTGTAAGCTATTTTGTAGCATATCAGCTAGTTGCTTGTATAACAGACTTCTCTTTAAAAAATAAGCATTTGTATTTTGAAAGTCTCAGTTCCTTTTAATATGAACTATTATAAATTTGTCACCCATGTATTCCTTAAATCTTTTATGAGAAGTTATTTATACTTTTGTTCTGTACCATTTTTTGCTCTAAGAGATTCTATAATCTGTTACTTCTGTGTGAACAAAAACTTTTTATTCCTGCTAAAATTATCCTTTTAAACATCAAAACTTGTGTCTTTTAGATTTTCAGCCTATCTTTATGCTTTATGCTTCATTTGTGGATTTTGTAAGATTTAAAAAAATCTTCTGTATCTTTGTCTAGCAGCCACAATTTCCTGAACTTAAAACTATTTCCGATTTGTTGCCAGTGTTCCTTCTGCTATACCCTCTCATTTACATTTCTCAGAACTTCCTCCAGCTCTGTTCTGGTCTTTCTTGAGATGTAGCAACCTGGAGTGCCAGATAGAAGCTCTGCATTGAGAATCGTGGCCTAGTGTAAATTCAGTGCTGGATGTGATGTTAGGACTGAATCTTCCACATTAGTGCTTCCTGACCTCTTTGCTGTCTGCACCGCATATCCATTCCCATCAGTAACATTTTATTTACATGCAGTGATTCTTCATGAAGCTGAGTTTGAGACTGGCAATGGAGTGAGAATGGATAAACTCTTCCAGTGGGTTTTATAATCTCCAGTGGATTCTGTAGTTTTCAAAGGACCCATAGAGATTCTGATTTTGACATGGGCCCAAACTCATATTATTTTAAAGTAGAAATAGAAAATTGGAGATTTGAATGGTTTACCTCAAAGCAAATATCTAGTAAATGGCAGAGGTGGTAAAATTAGGTGGTTTCCTTCTGAGTGCAGTGTACAAATGGCAGTAAAATAACTTAGCCTGTATCATATAGTGTGCATACATACTCCTGAGCCTCTAATTTTAGTGACTTTTTTTTGCTTTATGGTATTACGATAAATCATGTGAAACTCCTTGAAAATAAGTAAAAAGACTCTTGTAGTATTTTGTAGTGTCCAGTATAACTTTTCTAGACTTATTAAAAAAAGAATGAAATGAGTGATGTGGAGAACTGGTACCTTTGAGCTATACTCTGTTAGAAATATCATATGAACTTATATTAGTTTCAAAAATAAGACTATTGTAAATACTGTTTGATTGTGATTTTAAAATGTATATTTATTATAATAACATGGAGATAATTTGGACTTCTGTACACAGAATTTAGTTTTCTGTATGTTCACTATTGTTAGCAGTTGAGTATGATCATGGTAAAAAAAATATGATACCAGATATTTGTGAATTTAAAAAATTCCCCAGGACATTTATTATTGAAGTGCACATTTGCATCCTATAAATAAAATTAATTTCCTAGTATTTCACCAAATTAGGGAAAATCTTTTAAGCCACTGTATTTGTGGTGATTTGTCATTACAGCAGCAATGACCTGCTAATAGCCACCATAAGAGAAATTATGGGAATGAGATACCATAGGTTTGGAAGTTGTCTGCACTCAGTTCTCTAAGGGAAGTAGAAATTAACCAGGCGGAAAGGGAAAAGTCAGTGGGAGGAGGGAGGAGTGAAGAAGGATGTTTAAAGTTAAGCATAAAGCTCTAAATGTAAATTAGCGACCACTCTGAGGGTTAGTCATTGGTTCATTTTTGTAGGTAGATAAAACATGAAGCTTGGAGTGATTAAATAATCTTAGGAGAGGTAAGCAATGCTCAGACCATGGAAAACCTAGGTGCCAAGTGGACTTTAAGGATAATGAAAATCATTGGGAGGAGGTGGGCACTGCCCTAGCTTTTACAGCCAGTCAGTGGTGGAGCCATATCTGCCTTGATTCAAAACTTGTATTCTTTTTACTGTCAGTTCAGTTCAGTTCTTTTTGCTTTAGTAACTGACAAAGTAGACGTCTCTTAACCATTGCCTAAAAGTTATTTTGCAGCAGTTTCCTACAAAGTGAATATTTTAAAAGGACAATCTCTTTTCCCACTGATGACTAGTAGATAATTTGACAGCTTTACACTAAATGCCCTAGTTTCTGAATTCAGAATGTTCTGCTGGTTACCAGAGTGTGCTGTTGGAATTAATGCAGCTCAGTGGATCCAGTACTGTCTAAGGTCAAGTTCTCATGATCCTCTTACCTCCCTTTTCCTTTGAAGCATCATTTTAGACTTTTCACCTCCCCTGCTAGGCTTCCTTCATGCTTGTTAAGTATATAAATGACTCTTAGATAGAGACTCTCTGACTTCACCCATGAGGTTCTTAGATGTTTGTATCCTCTTCCTTCTTCCCTAGTCTGGCCATTCTTAGCAGTTAATAGAGCTCATCTGTAATGATGTCATTTTACGTTAGCTGTTTGCCACATAACCTGTTATGTACATGTTATATGCATCTTCATTCTTAAGAATATAGGACACTTATTATGTAAAATGAAAGTGTTTGACTTCACTAAATTTTATAACTAGTAAATTTTATGTGTTCTTAAAATAAGAATAGTCTGATAAATTTATAATTACTAAATTTTGTATGAATGTTCTTAAAATTAGAATCATTTGCTCATGGTTGATTACTTGTGCATGTGCACTCCTTTAATTCTGATACTTTTTTGGCACAGCCTTTATTTGGTTATTCTTAGTATTTTTTTTTTAGTTGATGTTTTAATAATTGAAAATATGGGCAGGGTTAGGTGGAAGACTAAACACCATCACTACCAACCACGCAAATTCTGGTGGATAACTTTTAAATATTAAAAAGAAATATATGCATGCTGCTGCTAAGTCACTTCAGTCGTGTCCGACTCTGTGCGACCCCATAGATGGCAGCTTACCAGGTTTCACCCTTGGGATTCTTCAGGCAAGAACACTGGAGGGGGTTGCCATTTCCTTCTCCAATGCATGAAAGTGAAAAGTGAAAGTGAAGTCGCTCAGTCGTGTCTGACTCTTCTCGACCCCATGGACTGCAGCCTTCCAGGCTCCTCCGTCCATGGAATTTTCCAGGCAAGAGTACTGAAGTGGGGTGCCATTGCCTTCTCCGAAATATATGCATATGATTAAAAATTCTTTAAAAATAGAAAGATTTATAATATAGTAATTCCCTCCAAACAAATGAGTTCTATTCTGAGAGCATGTTCATAAGCCCAATTTGCTTGTTAATTCCAACAAAGTTAGTGTAGGTACCTAACTAACCCAATCAGCTATATAGTGCTGTATTTCAATAGGTTTATAATACTTTTCCCACAAATAAGACATAAAAACAAGCAAACACAAAAAATAAACACTTCTAATTTTACTGTACAGCACCTTGAAAAGTTCAGTAGTCCCAGCTATATCACTGCTGTTTTATGCTTGTTTCCAGTCATTCTGGGCTTGAAATAAAGGTACCATACTACCATACTCTACACAGTACTGTGCAGTAAAGTATATAAGAACAACCACTTGTATAGGATGCATGCACGCACATACAAAGTATGCCAGGCATGTGAACTAGCTTTCATGACTAGACATGGAGATGCACATTTGCATCTTTGAAAGTTTGCAACCTGAGCTTCATGTGTAGGGGACTTATAGTGGTTCTCTCACTACTCACCACAGCGCTCTCCCTAGGGGCAACATTTTTCCTCTCCTTGCTTGATCATGTTAATTCTATTTTTAATTTTTTGAGGACGTGCCATATTGTTTTCCATAGTGTCTGTATCGTCTTATCATTGAATTTTTAGAGAAGCAGATATTCAGTGTTGACAGTATTATGTCTGCCTAAGCATCATTAACAGCCAAGCACTGACATTTACTATAATTTTTTTCTTTATTTATTTTACCTGAAATTAATAATCGCCTTGTTTTTATATGCTTAGTTTTCTTTGCACCTATTGCTAATTCTTCCCACATTTTCCATGGCCTGACAGTACAATTTCCTACAAGGTCAATCACATTAAGCAGTCTATCGCTTCTAATAATTTTTCTTGCAGACATCTCTCTGGAGACAGTTTACATTAACAGCCAAGCACTGACATTTACTATAATTTTTTTCTTTATTTATTTTACCTGAAATTAATAATCGCCTTGTTTTTATATGCTTAGTTTTCTTTGCACCTATTGCTAATTCTTCCCACATTTTCCATGGCCTGACAGTACAATTTCCTACAAGGTCAATCACATTAAGCAGTCTATCGCTTCTAATAATTTTTCTTGCAGACATCTCTTCTGGAGACAGTTTTCAAAGCCTGGTGCACAGCCAGTATCCTAGGGATTTTCTGTGCTTTCCTCATAAGATCTTATGGAGTTTTTTGTTTATTTGTTTTTGTCCTTTTTTTTTCTGTTAGGATGTGAAGTTGATTTTAATGTCATACTAATGTTAAGAGAGTGCAGACCTCAACATATTTGACATATGACACATAAGTTAACATTATAGTACTTTTTACAAGCTTAACCTGTGTACCCATAATAACAACACCTGAGTTTGTCCACTTTTCAAGACTCTGTTTTGCCAGAGTGTCTTCTTTGTTAATTTTGTCAAATTGAAACAAGAAACAGAGCAGTTGGTATGATGAAGACAGGCTTTATCTGATCCGATTTGAATACATAACCCTTTGTCTGAGATCTCCTTTCACCATTAATGTGAGAGCCTGTTTGCTTCTCCATATGTTGGATTTCTTGTTTTTATGCTTCTTAATACATTGTCTTCTTTCTGGAATTACAAACTGAATATTCTAGAGGCCTTCACTCTGTAGCTTCTTGAAAAGTGGTATTTGGGAGGTAATTCTGAAGTCCTGTTATAAAAAGATTTTCATTATTTTATAAATGCTATTATAATGCTATAACAGTGACTTACTTCTAGCTCAGATGGTAAAGAATATGCCTGTAATGCAGGAGACTTGTGTTTGATCCCTGCATCAGGAAGATGCCCTGGAGAAGGAAATGGCTACCCACTCCAGTATTCTTTTCTGGAGAATTCCATGGACAGAGGTGCCTGGTGGACTACAGTCCATGGGATCACAAAGAGTCAGACATGACTGAACAGCTTACTCAGAATGCTATAATAGACTCTGAGAAATATGGAGATGCAAAAGACTGCTTTTGCCTATTGTGTGTTTATGGAACTGGGAGAAAGACAAGAAGTCTCTATGATATAGTTTAAAATATAAGAGTGAGATAAGATCACAGTATAAGGGTTTTTTCAGGATACATGTGATAAATTTCTGAAGAGGAGTTTTGACCTTTGATGAACTCTGGGCAAGGAAACCTAATTAGACTGAAATGTTTTGGAGGAAGTAGTCCTTAACCCTTAAAGGACTGGGAGGATTTTGATAGGTGAAGATAGTCAGAAGGACATATTTTTTTCAAATTAGTTTATTTATTTTAATTGGAGGCTAATACATGTTTCAATGCTATTCTCTCAAATCATCTCGCCCTCACCTTCTCCCACAAAATCCAAACGTCTGTTTTTATATCTATGTCTCTTTTGCTGTCTTGCAAATAGGGTCATTTTTACCATCTTTCTAAATTCCATATATATGCATTAATGTACTGTATTGGTGTTTTTCTTTCTGACTTACTTCACTCTGTTTAATAGGCTCCAGTTTCATCCACCTCATTAGAATTGATTCAAATGTGTTCTTTTTAATAGTTGAGTAATATTCCATTGTGTATATGTAAAACCACAGCTTTCTTATCCATTTGTCTGCTGATGGACACCTAGGTTGCTTCCATGTCTTAGCTATTGTAAACAGTGCTGTGATGAACATTGAGGTATACATGTCTCTTTCAGTTCTGGTTTCCTTGGTGTGTATGTCCAGCAGTGGGATTGCTGGGTCAGATGGCAGTTCTATTTCCAGTTTTTTAAGAAATATCCACACTATTCTCCATAGTGGCTGTACTAGTTTGCATTCCCACCAACAGTGTAAGAGGGTTCCTTTTTCTCTGCACCCTCTCCAGCATTTATTGTTTGTAGATTTTTTGATAGCAGCCAGTCTGACTGGCAGGACATGGTACCTCATTGTGGTTTTGATTTGCATTTCTCTGATAATGAGTGATGTTGAACATCTTTTCACGTGTTTGTTAGCCATCTGTATGTCTTCTTTGGAGAAATGTCTGTTTAGCTCACTTTTTGATTTGGTTGTTTATTTTTCTGGCATTCAGCTGCATGAGGTGCTGGCATTTTTTTAAGATTAATTATTTGTCAATTGCTTTATTTGCTATTATTTTCTCCCATTCTTAAGGCTGTCTTTTCAACTTGTATATAGTTTCCTTTCTTGTGCAAAAGTTTTTAAGTTTAATTAGTTTCCATTTGTTTATTTTTGCTTTTATTTCCAATATTCTGGGAGGTGGGTCATAGAGGATCCTGCTGTGATTTATGTCAGAAAGTGTTTTGCCTATTTTTTCTTCTAGGAGTTTTATAGTTTCTGGTCTTCCATTTAGATCTTTAATCCATTGTGAGTTTATTTTGTGTATGGTGTTAGAAAGTGTTCTAGTTTCATTGTTTTACACGTGGTTGGCCAATTTTCCCAGCACCTCTTGTTAAAGAGATTATTTTTTCTCCATTGTATATTCTTGCTTCCTTTGTCAAACACAAGGTGTCCATATGTGCATGGATTTATTTATCTCTGGGCTTTCTGTTTTGTTCCATTGATGTATAGTTCTGTCTTTGTGCCAGTACCATACTGTCTTTATGACTATAGCTTTGTAGTATAGTCTGAAGTCAGGTAGGTTAATTCCTCCAATTGCATTCTTCTTTCTCAAGATTGCTTTGTCTATTTGAAGTTTTTTCTGTTTCCATACGGACTGTGAAATTGTGTGTTCTAGTTCTATGAAAAATACCTTTGGTAGCTTGATAGGGATTGCATTGAATGTATAGATTTCTTTGGGTAGTATACTCATTTTCACTATATTGATTCTTCTGATCCATGAACATGTCATCTTTGATTTCTTTCATCACTGCAGAAGGACGTTTTTATGTGAGTATAAAATTTTTATGTGGACATGGTATTACAAATATTCTAGAGGAAAAGGAACCTCCCACTTTGATTTGAATCATTGGCCTGAACTACAAGGTAAAGCTGGAAAAGTAAGTTAGTGATAGATTATGGAGGATTATTATTTAGTTCCAGGAAAGCAGTTTCAATTTGTTCTGTTCTGTAGGCAGCCAAACACTGTTGGAGATTTTTCAAAAGTAAGTGTTGAGATGAGGTTGATGACATTCCAGAATGTTATTTAAATGGGATCACAGTACGTAGCTTTTATGTCTGGCTTCTTCTACTTAGCAAGATGCATTTGAGGTTCCACCCATGTTGTTGCATCCTTCATTAGCATTTAGATTTTTATTGCTCAGTAGTATTCCATTATGTGCATATGCCCAGTTTATCTATTTATGGTTGATGATATTTGAGTTATTATCAGCTTTAGACCATTATGAATAAAGCTACTATGAACATTTGCTTTTAAATTTTGTGTGGACATGTGTTTTCATTTCTCTTGGGAATAACATTCGTGGCTTGTATCTTTAAGTGCATAGTTAACCTTATTAAAAATTGCCAAACTTTTTCAGGATGGCTGTACCATTTTATACTCCTACCATCAACTGTGAGAGTTGCTGTCATTACACTTTGTAATGTTACTAGTAGTTGGTTTGGTCATTTTCTTAAAGCCATTCTAATATGTAGTGATAGCTCATTGTGGTTTGAGTTTACATTTTTCTGATGATTAATGATACTGAGCATCTTTTCTCATGATTTTTTTTTTGCCATTCATTTATCTTCTATGTTGATATGTCTATTTAAATTTTTTCATCCATTTTTAAAATGAATGCATTTATTGATATGTAAGAAAGATGCTTGTTTATTGTAAATTCAGAGAATGCAGAAAAGTTCTAATAGGAAGTAAACCACACTAGAATCCAGCACCTGGAACTATTTTAATGTTAAGTTAGTGTTCCAGACCTTTCTCCCTCTATCTGTATATACAGATGGATGGATGCTGATGAATGGATGAATGAATGGATGGACAGTTGGAAAAAATATGTACATAAGTAAAGTAAGTCCGACTCTTTGCCACCCTGTGGACTGCAGCCCACCAGGCTCCTCAGTCCATGGGAGTCTCCGATCTTCCCGGCCCAGGGATCAAACCCCGGTCTCCCGCATTTGAGGCAGACGCTTTAACCTCTGAGCCACCAGGGAAGTCAAAGAAACCCATAGCCATTAGCAAGTCAATCCCTGTTTTCTTTTACCTTCCAGTCCTACTCAACAACTAATATATTTTCTCCTTTTATGGATTTGGTCCTCTTAAATATTTCATATACATGAAATCACAAAATATGTGGCCTTTTGTGTCTGCTTTTTTCACGTGGCAGAATGCTTTCAAGGTACGTCCATATTGAGCATGTATCAGTATATCATTCCTTTTTATGATGCAATAATACTGTGGATGAATATACTGCATTTTGTTTAGCACATCCTCTCTCAATTGATGGATATTTGGATCAATTCTATTATTTGACTCTTCTAAATAAGTAATGCTGGATTTATGTGCAAGTTTTTGTGTGGATATATATTTAGTTCTCTTGAGTTTAAATACTTAGGAGTGAACTTGTTGGTGTCCATTCATAAATTAAGTTGTCTTTTTATGGAGCTTTGAGATACATGAAGTTTTACAGATTGGGTTTACAGGTGTGTATATCTCTTAAATCATGCAACTTCAAGATACATGCTTTAAATTTTGGTGTAGATTTAATGAATACTTTATAAAAACTTGATGGTCTGATGTCTTCTGAATATTCTTATGTGAGCTTAAAGAACCAATTTGCGTTGATCTGAAGTGTTTAAAATATATAAAGTAAATCTTTTAAATTATTTATTTGTATCTTAACCATTTATTCAGATGTTACTTCTTTCTAGAATTCATTAGTCATGTGTATGAATATTTATTGATATTACCTTTTGCGTGTTGGTGAAAGTCACTCAGTTGTGTCTGACTCTTTGCGCCCTCATGGACTATACAGTCCATGGAATTCTCCAGACCAGAATACTGAAGTGGGTAGCCCTTCCCTTCTCCAGGGCCTCTTCCCAACCTCGGTATCAAACTCAAGTCTCCGGCATTGCAGGTGGATTCTTTACCACCAGGGAAGAATAAAATGTATGGAGACTAACTTAATGTACAATTATGAGTTGTAAAATGTGATGATTATCTTATGATATGGATATGATTTTGTTAATATTTATATCTCTCACCCACTCCTTCCTCTCAAGATTTACATTACTATTAAGGATTATTCAAGACACACATAGAAACAGATCTCCTAGTTACATTAAGTACTTAAATAAAGGTTGCTTGGAGGCTGTGTGTTAATTTTTCTTTAGGGTGTGCTTGCTGTGGCCTGTCACACTGTAAGTAATGGAGATGTGCCTGTCATTTTGTTACTTGCAGCATTGCTGATAGACAGAGTGCCTTGGAGGCTGAGCTAAGGACAGTGCAAAGCTCTCGCAAGGATCTGGAGAACTTCCTAAAGTGGATACAAGAAGCAGAAACCACAGTTAATGTGCTTGCGGATGCCTCTCAGCGGGAGAATGCTCTTCAGGACACTGTCCTGGCCAGAGAACTCACACAGCAGATGCAGGCAAGTGCATGGGAAACTGTGCCTTCTATTTTAATTTTTACCATCCTCTTTTGAACAATCTACATGCAAAATTTATTACAGTTTACAGGTGAGGCTATCACTTTATTCAGTTATGAAATCCATACTCCTCTGTGAATAGTTGGTTTCCAGAAGTGAGGTCTATGAAATACTCTTAGTTAGTTAATCATTAAGGAAAAAAAACACCTTGTTTTATGGAAGTGATAGTTATTCATTTAGACTTATAGGCTCATAACTATTCTATTTTCTGTCATCTTAAGCCCTATTACAGTTGGCCTTATTGAAACCTGATTTATCAGGGCATTTCCTTTTAAAATGAAGTTGTTTCTTTGGTCATTTATTGTAAATACTTAATATAAAACTTAACCATTTATTCAGATGTTACTTCTTTCTAGAATTCATTTAGTCATGTGTATGAATATTTATTGATATTACCTTTTGCGTGTTGGTGAAAGTCACTCAGTTGTGTCTGACTCTTTGCGCCCTCATGGACTATACAGTCCATGGAATTCTCCAGACCAGAATACTGAAGTGGGTAGCCCTTCCCTTCTCCAGGGCCTCTTTCCAACCTCGGTATCAAACTCAAGTCTCCGGCATTGCAGGTGGATTCTTTACCACCAGGGAAGAATAAAATGTATGGAGACTAACTTAATGTACAATTATGAGTTGTAAAATGTGATGATTATCTTATGATATGGATATGATTTTGTTAATATTTATATCTCTCACCCACTCCTTCCTCTCAAGATTTACATTACTATTAAGGATTATTCAAGACACACATAGAAACAGATCTCCTAGTTACATTAAGTACTTAAATAAAGGTTGCTTGGAGGCTGTGTGTTAATTTTTCTTTAGGGTGTGCTTGCTGTGGCCTGTCACACTGTAAGTAATGGAGATGTGCCTGTCATTTTGTTACTTGCAGCATTGCTGATAGACAGAGTGCCTTGGAGGCTGAGCTAAGGACAGTGCAAAGCTCTCGCAAGGATCTGGAGAACTTCCTAAAGTGGATACAAGAAGCAGAAACCACAGTTAATGTGCTTGCGGATGCCTCTCAGCGGGAGAATGCTCTTCAGGACACTGTCCTGGCCAGAGAACTCACACAGCAGATGCAGGCAAGTGCATGGGAAACTGTGCCTTCTATTTTAATTTTTACCATCCTCTTTTGAACAATCTACATGCAAAATTTATTACAGTTTACAGGTGAGGCTATCACTTTATTCAGTTATGAAATCCATACTCCTCTGTGAATAGTTGGTTTCCAGAAGTGAGGTCTATGAAATACTCTTAGTTAGTTAATCGTTAAGGAAAGAAAACACCTTGTTTTATGGAAGTGATAGTTATTCATTTAGACTTATAGGCTCATAACTATTCTATTTTCTGTCATCTTAAGCCCTATTACAGTTGGCCTTATTGAAACCTGATTTATCAGGGCATTTCCTTTTAAAATGAAGTTGTTTCTTTGGTCATTTATTGTAAATACTTAATATAAAAGCTGAAAAGGCCCATGGCTTAGTTTACAACTAAGAATATTAGGCTTGAAGGTATTGCTTTTATGTCTTTAGCTTGATAACTACAATTGTGAATGCAGTCTGAGGTTCAAATTTTCTTCCACATGAAATATGATAATACCGAGTCTTTCCTGTAAAAGAATTTTTGAGGAATCTTGTGAAGCATGTCTGAATCTTTTTTCTGCCCTAAGTGCAACTCTTCAGTGCCCTTGACTTTCCCATTTTATTTGTGCAGCATGACCTATTCTTGCCAATCACAGTCTTAAACCAGCTTCATTGGAGAAGTCTCCTTGTTTACCAGAGTTTTACATCTGATTACTTCTTTATGCCGTGTCATTCTCACAACATTTTGACAGGTATTATTTCTGATGCTTGTGAACTCGTGATCCATTGTTATCTGATGCCTGTCTCCTCGTCTCCTAGTTGATCATGTGGTTCTTCAGGGGCAGAGATCACATTATTCCGTACTGTTGCCTATGCAGAGCTCTGTGTGGAAATTCTAAGTAAATACTGACAGTTGCCCTTGGGCCCTGAAACATCATCATTAGGAAATACAGCGTGATGACCTGTTTTGAATCCTTTCTTAGAAAATCTTTTCCCTCAAAACATCAGAATGTTAACAGATATTTGGGTCTGGATGAAGGGTCCAGAAACTTTCTTGGAACAATTCTGATTCTCACAAATTTTCTCTGTTTGAAATTATTATCATTAAAAAGTTATAAATTTTTTTAAAAAGACCCTTTTGGAATAGACTTATTAATAACTTATTCCCCTGCATATTGACTATTAGAGTGTTTGATGGTTGAATTCTCAAGATTAATTCAACAAAAATCTGTTTACTTACATTGCTTCTTATATTTTATTCATTAATTCATTACATAATACCCTTGGGTCTTGATAATGAGAATGAGCAGGCAAATGTTGAAGATAAATATGTTCTTTTTGTAGGAATAGACTTATTAATAACTTATTCCCCTGCATATTGACTATTAGAGTGTTTGATGGTTGAATTCTCAAGATTAATTCAACAAAAATCTGTTTACTTACATTGCTTCTTATATTTTATTCATTAATTCATTACATAATACCCTTGGGTCTTGATAATGAGAATGAGCAGGCAAATGTTGAAGATAAATCTGTTCTTTTTGTGTGTGTTTTGTCTTATCCTCTGGAGTCCTATGAGGTCACTATACATGTTAATTGATAAAATATTTAGCTGTCATCTCATGTTTAGAGGGTTATGGAGAACTCTAAATGTGGCTATATGCTAGAATATATTTTTTTTATGATTTAATGATAAGTCGGACCCAATAATGCTCACGAATACTCAATTTATATAGTGATGTTAAACTCAAACATATGCAGGTTGTGCATTTGAGAAGGTAACACTTTAGACAGTGAACAAAGGAGGCTTGAAGTGAACCTTGATGATGAGCACCAGTAAAACACAGACCTATTTTAGAGTTTAATAATGTCTTTAAATACATTTTGGGCTTCCCTGGTGGCTCAGAGGTTAAAGTGTCTGCCTCCAATGCGGGAGACCTGGGTTCAATCCCTGGGTCGGGAAGATCCCCTGGAGGAGGAAATGGCAACCCACTCCAGTATTCTTGCCTGGAGAATCCCATGGACGGAGAAGCCTAGTAGGTTACAGTCCATGGGGTCACAGAATCGGACACAACTGAACGACTTCACCTCACCTCACCTTAAATACATTTTATCCTGGAATATATTTTTACATAGCCAAAAACTCTTCTCAATATTTAATGAATTATTCAAATTGTGGAAAAAATACATAATTATAGAGATGTTTAAAATCTTTTTGAATAAAAATAACTAACCCAGGACTACTTGTCTTGTGGCAACCAACATCAGGAAAGAGAGGTTACTGTTATACATTATAACATGAATGCTGAATGCTTCTTGAAACTAATTTAGTGTTGCTAAAATAATCTATTGTGTCTCATAAGAAATAATAAAGAGGGCATTTATTAAACGCTTATTAACATCTCTCTACCTGAAGATAAGCACATTCATTTATTTATGGTTTGGATGTTTCATATTTTGGTAGTTTGCATGAGTTTTCACTCCCTTGCTTCTTTGTTAAATGCTTTTAATTTTAAAACATTCTCTTCACTTTATTAAAAAAAGAAAATCAATGGCTTTGCTTTTTGCTTTGGGTACCTTATAGGTAGATGATTTTTAGACTGAGTACCATTAATTTTCCTTTGAAGTTTTGTTTTAATGACTCTCTTTTTTGTGTGAGTGAACAGGCAGTTAAAAATGAAAACTTCTTTGGAAATGGAAGGATGTTTGTTGAAGAAAAAGAATGAGGAAAAGCCCTTAGAATCATAGAACTCATGCTCTGTTGGTGTGCTGATGGTGGTGGAGGACGTGTGTGCACGAAACGATGGAATAAGGACCTCGGCAAGCAGGGGCTCTATGTACCAGGGCTAAGAGCTGCTCACGTGACACATTCTCTAGTTGTACTTGCTTTGTGTCTTAACACAGTGGGATGCAGGGCCATGGGAATATTTCATGAAGGTGAAGAAATTTATTCTTTATTTGGTTTAAGGTGAATTTGGGTAACTTTTGATAAAGCATAGTTTGGAAGCACATGGGAAGATGAAGGTTGGTTTCTGGGAGTATGCCATGA
>SJYC01040644.1:0-42404 GCA_006408675.1 Madoqua kirkii
ATATTTAAATTTCCAAGGGATCACTCTAATATCCATTATGTATACTTATTTTTTATATAGTTTATATTGAACTTTATCTGGTATTAAAATTCACTGTCTATTTCTCCATCTTGCTTTCTGAAGTATTGTCAATTTCTTGCATTTGGGGTCATATCTTATTTTAGAAGAGTGTTTTGAATAGAGCATGTATTCATAAATGTTGAATAAAGAATCCAAATTTTAATTTGTCCTTAAATTTGTAATGTTATTATGATAAGTAAAAATGCTCTACTTCGACTCCTTATTTTCCTGTTTAAAATAGCTTTACTGAGATGTAATTCACATACAATACAATTCACTCAAGGTATAAAATTCAGTGTTTTTTAGTATATTCACAGGACTGTGCAACTATTGCTACAAATGAAATTTTGAAGTTTTTGTACTCCCTCCTAAAAAAGAAACCCACTACTCATGAGGATTCTTTATTTCCTCTCCTCCATCCTCCTAGCCCTCAGTTCAGTTCAGTTCAGTCACTCAGTCATGTCTGACTTTTTGTGGTCCATGGACTATAGCACACCAGGCTTCCCTGTCCATCACCAATTCCCGGAGCTTGTTCAAACTCATGTCCATCAATTCAGTGATGCCATCCAACCATCTCATCTTCTGTTGTGCCCTTCTCCTCTTGCCTTCAATCTTTCCCAGCAGCAGGGTCTTTTCCAATGAGTCAGTTCTTCATATCGGGTGGCCAAAGTATTGGAGTTTCAGCTTCAGCATCAGTCCTTCCAATGAATATTCAAGATTGATTTCCTTTAGGATGGACTGGTTGGATCTCCTTGCAGTCCAAAAGGGACTCTCAAGAGTCTTCTCCAACACCACAGTTCAAAAGCATCAACTCTTTGGCGCTCCTTCCAAGGAGTAACCGTCTTTTAATATCATGGCTGCAGTCACCATCTGCAATGATTTTGGAGCCCCCCAAAATAAAGTCAGCCACTGTTTCCACTGTTTCCCCATCTGTTTCCCATGAAGTGATGGGGCCAGATGTCATGAGCTTAGTTTTCTGAATGTTGAATCTTAAGTCAGCTTTTCACTTTCTTCTTTCACTTTCATCAAGAGGCTCTTTAGTTTTTCTTCTGCCATAAGGGTGGTGTCATCTGCATATCTGAGGTTATTGATATTTCTCCCGGCAACCTTGATTCCAGCTTGTGCTTCATCCAGTCCTGCATTTCTCATGATGTACTCTGCATATATGTTAAATAAGCAGGGTGACAACATACAGCCTTGACATACTCCTTTCCCCATTTGGAACCATCCTGTTGTTCCATGTCCAGTTCTAACTTGCTTCCTGACCTGCATACAGATTTCTCAGGAGGCAGGTCAGGTGGTCTGGTATTCCCATCTCTTTAAGAATTTTCCACAGTTTGTTGTGATCCACACAGGCAAAGGCTTTGGCATAGTCAATAAAGCAGAAGTAGACGTTTGTCTGGAACTCTCACACCAAGAGACTCTTAAGAGTCTTCTCCCACACCACAGTTCAAAAGCATCAATTCTTCAGTGCTCAGCCTTCTTTATGGTATTTCTCACATCTATACATGACTACTGGAAAAGCCATATCTTTCTAGCCCTAGGCAACCACTAATCTACTTTCTGCCTTTTCTACTTTTTAGCATTAGATTGAAAGTAAGAGTTTGAAACCATAAATGTTAGGTTTAAAAAATTGGAAAAATGTTTCAGATTTATTGGGATTAAATTTATGACTCTATCTTACAGAATTTGATAGTTTTGGAATGTGTTAATTGTTAATAATAATTAGAATAGCTTTGGTTAAACAATTTATAAACTTTATATTGTTCTGTGTGTGCTAAGTTGCTTCAATTGTGTCCGACTCTTTGTGACTCCACATACTGTAGCTTGCCAGGCTCCTTTGTATATGGGGATTCTCCATGCAAGAATGCTGGAATGGGTTGCCATGCCCAGCACTCTTTGCTAAATAACTTGTAAACTACAAAATGTATAATTTAGTTATCATGTTAGTTCTTTAGAGTATATTAAAAGTGAAATATCATGGGGAAAATGCTGAATTTGGGATCTGAAGACCTCTGTTTGATTGTCTTATTTGCTGTCTGATCTATTGCAATATTCAAGTGGTATATCCATCCTCAGTTTCTAGATACTGGGAGTAATATCCATTTTATTTATTTTAGAAAGATAGTATAGGATTGATAAGTTAATGTTCATGAATTTGCTGCATATGTAGGGCTAGAGTATTACTAAATGGAAATGTTAGATTTTCTGTAATTTCTTATTTTCCAAGCAAACAAAAACCATGACAGTATTTATTCACATGCTTTACTATTGTTGACTGCTGGATTAATTTTTGAAATAATGGAAGAACATGTTAGCTAAAAGTTTCTATTTGTCTCAACTCAGGTGGCAGAATGTTGCATACCAACCACCTCTTATCTTTCTACAATGCAGAGTCTTTTCATTTTTCTTCTTTTCTAGGGCACCAAGCCAACTTCCATTTTCAGGTACATTCTCTGCAAGCAAAATCATACAATTTCCAAACATTTTAGATTCTCATTGGAGCTACATGAAAGGGACCATGTCTTCTGGGTGTGACTAATGGCCCCTAAGGCAGCAGTATCTAGTGAAAAGAAATATTCTGACATTTTTGTTCAGTCTACAGCTAGGGCAGCAGGAATTTCCTGGCTGTCCAGTGGTTAAGACGTTGTGCTTTCACTGCTAAGGGCACGGGTTCAGTCTGTGGTCGGGGAGCTAAGATTTTGCAAGTCATGCAACATGGCAAAAAAAAAAAATTACAAAATTAGGGCAGCTGTAATTTTTATAATCTGTGTACTTTTTATCTCAGGTGCTGGTGGCCATGTGTTAGATTTGGGGGGTTTCAGGGGAAGATCTTTCTTGATTCTCAGATGATTTTGGCCTAATCTCTATTTTGAGAGTGAGGTTTTTAATAGGTAGTGAATAACTTGAATTTAATGACTATAATAACTGAGTGCTGTTCTGCATTAATATTTGAAGCAAACCCTAGGTTTCTTCATTACCTAGCCTGTAGATAGGTGATGTGGTACATTTGCTCTTTTTGAAGTAATTGTTTCTAATGGAAGCTAATGACCTGTTATGCTTATTTATAAAAGCTGAGCAGTGAATCTTGATAGCAAGCTAATGAATGACTGCAGAAATTATAATGTAAACCAAAATCTCGGGAAATCTCGTGTAGTTGAGAATCAATACTTTAAGACAATTAAATAGTTCAATAATTTACTTGTACCATATGTTATCCTTGCTTTAAAACTGGAGTGATTTCCAGAAATGCATTCATAGCACTGAGAGTTGAGGGAGAGGACTGCTTTTGACCAGGTGTCTTTCACTTTTTAAGTGTTTTAAGATTTATCTGAATTCCATATCAAGATTGAGGAAACCAGTGGGAGCAGTTTTCTTGTGGTATTGAGATGATAAACATATCCAGAGGTGCTTGTGTGCTTGGTCGCTCAGTTGTGTCCAACTCTTTGCGACCCCAAGGACTATAGCATGCCAGGCTCCTCTGTTCATGGGATTCTCCTGGCAAGAATACTGGAGTGGGTTGCCATGCTCTCCTCCAGGGGATCTTCCCAACCCAGGGATTGAACCCAGGTCTCTTGCGTCGCAGGCAGATTCTTTACCATCTGAACCATCAAGAAAGCCCATAACCAAAGATGACATTGGATAGGTTCAAGTTTAGCACCCTAATTTTTTAAAGATGAGAAGACAGGAACTTGGAAAGGTTAAGTGATTTGTCCTAGGACCTATTAATAGTGGCAGTGGTTGAACTGTTTTGATAAGGGTATGTTCTATTTGGGGGTTTTATGGGACTGTATTATAAAAGTATATTTTATACATTCCTGAGATGGACAGACATCAGATGAATCAAGTAGTTGGTATGAATGATTTATCCAGAAATGATTCCCAAAAATAAATAAATAAAATATATCTCTTTAGCTAGAATCCATATGGTAACATCTTGCTGCTACTGCTGCTGCTGCTAAGTCGCTTCAGTCGTGTCCAACTCTGTGCGACCCCATAGATGACAGCCCACCAGGCTCCCCCATCCCTGGGATTCTCCAGGCAAGAACACTGGAGTGGGTTGCCATTTCCTTCTCCAGTGCATGAAAGTAAAAAGTGAAAGTGAAGTCTCTTAGTCATGTCCGACTTTGCGACCCCATGGACTGTAGCCTACCAGGCTCCTCCATCCATGGGATTTTCCAGGCAGGAGTACTGGAGTGGGTTGCCGTTGCCTTCCAGTTGTTAAGTCTGGTTGTCAGTATTTGACAGTATACCATTCTTTCAACTATTCTGTATGCTTGGGTATTTTCATGATAAAATGTTTCAAAAGCAGCAGCAACTCAACTCATAATGGTTGAAGAGATTACTTGAAACTCTGCAGACCAACTGTTGAGGATCTTTTAAAAAAATGCAACTGCCTCTTTGTGCTGTTTTCACATTTTGTCAACTTGACTGTGACAAATACAAACTAGTTTAAAAATGTCTTGACTTTTTACCTGGTGGTCAATATTTGCTCTGTAGCTTTTCATTCTTTTAGGTCATTTCAATTTGAACAAAAGGCATTTTAAAATTCTCATTTTTCCTTTTACAAAAGCTGCACATGCCTACAGCTAAAGTTTGTGACTTCCCAAGGCAGGAAATCTGGAGTGTTGACACCCTCATTTATTACAGTTTAGTAAGTCCTATAGAGATTAGAAAGAAGATTGTCTTTTATGAAAGCATTTATTTTTAAAAATTCAGTCTAATAGGAAAGTTTGATTTGCACCCCTATTTAAAAAGATTTTCCAAATCCTGTTTGGAACTGATAACTTCTGTTGAGGAGGGCTTTTCATATTGGTTATTGACATAATGTCTTTGACTTGCACATTTATCTCAGTTGGTAGAAGTTTATCAAGATGAAATTCTTAATTTCTTAATCCTGTCTTGGGAAAGACACACAAACTTTATCACAAGAGCAATTTACTCCTGGTGGATTATTATAAAACCTGTTTATATTTACATCTTTTTGTTTTAATTTTTCCCATTTCTTACGAGTTGACATTTAAAGCTGCTGCTTTATAATGACTTAATCACATATGGTGTGGTTTCTTTCAGGACATGTGCTATTATCTTTAAGCTTTTTGTCTTTTATACCTCAGTATCCATAATACTTTTCGCATTGCCAGATAAACTGAAATTTCTCATCTGGTGAAGAAATGATAGAAATTGTAATATTTGAAACTTAGAGTTGCTCCTTATTTACTGAAAATTATATGGAACACATTTTATACTATTTTCTAAGACTAAATTGGAATGGCATATTCTGAGACTATAAATAACTAGAAGAGTTGTTGTGAGATTTCAAAACATATTTATTTATTTGTACCATGTAGCTTGTGCTCTTGATTAATTGCTCTTGATTAACCTTCCTGCTCTTTAAATTAAATCAAAATTAGCAAATATTTATTGCAATCTGGGAGAAATATCATTTGAGGCTCAAACTGGTGTAAAATAGTAGAGTGTTTGCTTTAACAAAAACCAGAAATTGAAGACTGGGACTCCATCACCCCATTTCCTGATATATACCTATTTAGGACAAGTGTGTATCAGGAAATAGGATGGTAGATTAGAGCTGGAAGGAATTGAGGAGTTGACTCATTTAAATAGTTCTCCATGTTATCATTTTACATTGAAAACATCTTTTGGGAGGTTAAAGAATTAAGATATTGTTGATCTTTGTTCTCTGCAGCTTCTGTATCCATAGATTCTACCAGCCACAGCTCAAAAATATTTGAAAAGAAAAAAACTCCAGAAGTTTCTAAAAATCATAACTTGAATTTGTGATGTCCCCAGCCTTTCAATATGGGAGATGAGGGTTCATTCCTAGGTCGTGAAGATAGCCTGTATGAGGGAATGGCTACCCGCTGCACTATTCTTGCCTGGAGAATCCCATGAACAGAGGAGCCTGATAGACTATGGTCCATGGGATTGCAAAGAGTCAGACACGACTGAGCTACCAACACACACACAGCAAGTATTTACATAGTATTTACATTGTACTTACAAGAGTGTACCTAGGATTTACATTATAGTATGTATTATAAATAATCTAGAGGTGATTTGAAGTACGTGGGAAGGTGAGACGATGTGTGTAGATACTACGCCATTTTATATAAGAGACTTGAGCATCCATGGATGTTATTATCTCTAATGGCCCTGGAGCCATTCACCCCCAGATACAGTGGATTGATTACTTCTGAAGCAGCAAGCGATAGTAGAGGGAACCCTGGAAGGAGAATGAAGAGATTGTCTTTCTGGACACAAAAGTTGTGTTGTATTGAGTGAAATGGTCTTACCTTGCTCACTGCACTTACCTTGCTGAGCCTTGATTTCTCATCTTGAAAAAGTTGGTATAAAAATTGTTCTTCAGAAACATCTGAGGATTATACTGTCATCAAAGACAGTAATGACAGTCAGCTTTAAACACACATGTGCATATATATAGCAAACCACCTTGAATGTTGTTTGGCAAATTGAAACAGATTTCATTAGTTTTAAAGATAGCATTTACATTTTTACTCATGAATATATTAAAGAGAAAGTGCTCTTCTTGTAAAATGCAGAAAGAAAGGAAGAAGAAAATAAAATTTACCAGTTAATTCTGCTACTCAGGAGGGAAAGTTATTGTCTTTCTCTATTTAACTTTTCTTTGTATAAATGTATTTATGTAAAACATGTTTATACAAATTTGGAATCATATTTTATATCATGCTTTTGTCTTTTTGAATACTGATTTCTTTCTTCTCATAATAGTATTTTATAAGCTTTTTATATTTCTTTATATTAAAAAATCATGATTTTTTATGGTAATATTAAATATTCTGTTGTACTTTGTTAACTGGAAAAATGCCTTTTTTCTGTTTGACCTTATAATGTTGCAGTGGATTCTTTCTATATAAAGATCTGACTCTATTGGACTGTAATTTTTTGTGAGGATGAATTCATGTAAGTAGTTCTGCTGGATCAAAAGTTGTACACTGGCAGGTGGACTGTTCCCAGACATGCTCCTATTATGTATGAAAGGTCCATCTAGTCAGAGCTCTACTTTTTCCAGTAGTCACATATGGATGTGAGAGTTGGACTATAAAGAAAGTTGAGTGCTGAAGAATTGATGCTTTTGAACTGTGGTGTTGGAGAAGACTCTTGAGAGTCCTTTGGACTGCAAGGAGATCCAACCAGTCTGTCCTAAAGGAAACTAGTCCTGAATGTTCATTGGAAGGACTGATGCTGAAGCTGAAACTCTAGTAATTTGGCCACCTGATGTGAAGAACTGACTCATTGGAAAAGACCCTGATGCTAGGAAAGATTGAAGGTGGGAGGAGAAGGGGACGGCAAAGGATGAGACGGTTGGATGATGTCTTTGACTTAATGAACAAGAGTTCTAGTAAGCTCCAGGAGTTGGTGATGGACAGGGCAGCCTGGTGTGCTACAGTCCATGAGTTGCAAAGAGTCAGACAGGACTGAGCTACTGAACTGAACTGACTGAATATATGAGACTATTGATTTCATCATACTCTTGTGAGCCACGAATTTTATAATTTAAGATACATGTTGATTTGATAGTTTTACTGATGACCTGTCAGAATTTTTTTCTTATATTTATTGGCCCTTTGTCTATGAAAAAATTTCAATTTCCTTTGAGCCATATCAATACCTGGCCAACATCTAGTTGATGTTATGGGATTCAAATTCCTTAGAAAGCAATTCCATCACTGAAGTTATGAAGTAGTTTCCTAGGTATTTGAGAACAAAATCGCATGCCTCAGTTTCTAGAGTAAAAAGTTTTGACATCTATGAAAAAGATCAGATATTCTCCTGTTTACTAAAAATGCTGATTTGCAGATATATCTGATAGTCCTCAATATAAAAGCAGAAGTTACAAGCATATTCTTAGCTTTATTTAAGCAATTAATATTTTCTTGGGAATTTACATATATTTTAAATTAATTCTGAAAGGGTCTAGTCTACTCCTGACACAGGAATAGGGTATCAATATTTGTATTCTCATAATATTTAAATAAACAAAATATTTGAATTAAATGATTTTAGGTATGGTTGAACTATAAGGCCTTCTAGAATATAGATTTTTGTCTACCTCTGCATCTTTATCTCTACTTCTCTTTCCCTGTAATTCCAGAGTCTTTGATCACACTCTCTTTTGTCGCTTTTAAGCTGTATGAACCCTGTTTCCACATCTATGTGGTATGCACAGTAATTCATATCTCTAATAAGAGTTTTCCATTAGACTCTGCATGGCAAGAGTCCCTCATAACATACAAATGTAGGAGCTCTCTAAAAATGTTTTACCCCAATGGTCTTCTGAAAGATCACCAGGATTATGAGAGAAAACGAAGAATGGGAGGTAGGTGTAACTTCTACCTGATTGTGAATGATCTAGTCTTAAAAAAATCAATGATCTGATTTTAAGAGTTTAAACAATTTAAGTGTTATTTAGTGTTATTTTAACACTTCATAAAATTATAGGCTCATGTTCAGATATAACTGACATATAACATGTATTGATAATATGGTATTGTTAATTTTAGTCACCATGCTGTACCATAGATCCCTGGAACTTATTCCTCTTATTACTGAAAGCTTGTTCCCCAACACTCCCCATTTCCCCCACTCCTCAGCCTCTGCCAACCACCACTGTACTTTTCTGTTTCTATGAATTCCATAAAAGATAAATTCTTTTGTCCGTCTTCCATCGTCTCTCTCCAGTGTAATGGATAAGACATCTTGTGATTGTTGCTTAATTCTAAATATTGCAGTTTGGTAGTATGTTTTGATGGCTTTAAAAAGGTATTAACTATTTGTTTTTCTGTGTCTGATTTACTTCTCTCTATATGTCAAACTCTAGAAGGGCAGGAATAAAGACTCATATGTAGCAAATGGACGTGTGGACATGGGGCAGGGGCAGGGTGGGATGAATTGGGACAATAAGATTGACGTATGTAGATTACAGTGGGCGAAATACCTAGTGGGAACCTTCTGTATAGCACAGGGAGCTCAGCTTGGTGCTCTGTAATGACCTAGATGGGTGGGATGGGATATAGTAATTCATATCTCCGAGAGTTGTCCATAAGACATACTCTGCATGGAAAGCGTCCTACGTAACATGCAAATGTAGGAGCTCTCTCAAAAATGTAGTTGTCCTTCCCCTAATGGTCTTCAGAAAGATCATCATAATTATGAAAGAACGAAGACTGGGAAGTAGAAGAGAGCGGGAATATATGTATACATACATCAAGAGAGAGCGATATATGTAAACATGCAGCTGATTCACTTTGTTGTACAGCAGAAACTAACACAAATTGTAAAGCAATTATAGTCCAAAAAAAGAGAGAGAGATGAAAATTCATTAAAATCTACAAGTATTTGTTCTGAGCCTAGTCTCTTGCACTGTTTATGGAAGATCTGTTCATCATTGTCTATCCTTGGCTCCCCTACAGCTCTGTTGGCCATCGAGTAAAATTCTACTGCCCTGCAAAAGTTCTTCCAAGTTCACAGGAAACACAGATCTCTCTTTGGCAAGAGTTTGATATTATCTCTTGGGTCTTAGACTTCATTGAATTGCCTTTGTACCAACTCATAGGACTTACTCAATTCATCACTTATTTCTGACAGTTACATTCAAAGCAGCAGGGTACAAAATTTGTAACAGAAATAGATTTTCTATGCATCAAAATTCTATAGTGCATCTGTCAAAGGTTTGCTGTGCACAGAAAATCACAGCCTTGATAGCCAGCATTGGCACATAATAGATATTCAAAAGTATTTGGAATAAATTAGGATAGAATATCAGTTGCTAGGCAGGGCATTGATAATAGAACTTCCCTTGCAATATCATTGTTAAACTTCAATTCCAGATCTGTTCCCACTCTTCTTTCATTATGACTGAATAACTTTCCCCTTATCATCACTTTGGCAAGAAATAACCTGTCAACTACTTGTAGAAAATTACTTAGAAATGAATCAATATTCTATTAATTGTGTCACCTCTACTTTAAAAGGCTACAGGCCCATGCTTTTGGTATCTAATCTCAGAATCCTTCAACTTTAGTGTGTGCAGTGTTTTTTTAAACCTTCAGTCTTTTATATCTAACAACTGAATTTAATACTAGGAATAAAGTGATAAATTTTCATATTTCATTAATATAAATGTAGGTTAAGTAAGTTTTTTGATATATAAGATATTTAGAAATGAAGCAGGAGAAATTATTTTAGGGTTTCAGACAGCTGTCTAGTCTCACTTTGGATCTTCCTTTTCTTTGTAAATGTTTGCCTTTCTGAGTTGCTAAAAAGAGTAATATTTAAGGTGTATACCTGTTTTAATGATATTTAAATTCATACTAGCAGAATAAGAAAATAAAAATGGCTTTTTAAAGTTAATATTAGTAAACAACCCTGCTCTATTACAATATCTCTGGGTTGATCTGCTTGAGGGTGGCTGATGCCTATCTTCTTTGTTTAAATACTCATCTATTCCCAGACTTTTGCAGAGCATTGATTCGGTACCTGCTGTGGTCAAACAACATTTTATGGCTGGGGATACAGTAACGGACAAATTCGACCACAAAGGCCCTGCCCTCCTGGTACCTGTCTCTTATACACATCTTACTGCAGTGACTGTTTCTTAGAAAGTTAAACATGGAATATATTTTGTGACCTTTTTCCATGTCTTAACATTTTATTGATATTTTGAGGGTATTTGTTTATTAGAACTTAATGGAAATAAATTCCGATTATAACCCATTGACCTGAAATGTGACCGAGTCAGATTGTAGATGAACTTCATTTTATTCAGTGCTATTTATAAAACAGTATCTAATATTGGGAAATAAAGTAAGTGATCTCTTTGATATATTGGTTTTGTGACATCATCCTACACAAAACACAATTGCAAATCATATGCAGTTTATACATGCACAGATGTAGTTGCTAATACAAAACAAAAAAGAGAGAGACAGAACTAGATGGCGGCTAGGGCATATAATAATTAGCATTTTCAGTAACAACATCTGTTGCTGGCAATATTGGCAGCTTTGGAGGAGAAAGCAATCATTTAAAATTAGCTAATGCTCAGTTTAAGTGCCACGCAATGTACTGACATTTTCAATATTTTTACTATTTTCTGTTTTCTTATTTTAATAAATATGCATTTTTGTATGAATGCCTTGTATTACATTTAAAATAGTCTTCAGACCTTATCTCCAAATTGATCTGGTCCTAAACCTTGTCTCTCCGGTGGATCAAATTAGCACTGATCCAAATTGTCATAAACATATGTTATCCAGCACCCTTGAATTGGATCTTTGTGTGTTTGAGCCTACTCGATTTAGATACCCACCCAGTTAACAATCCCCCCCATCCCCGCCCAACCTGCAACACACAGTTTTCCCCTGATCGTATTTTCTTATCTTGATCATTTATCCTGCAGTTAATATATGAGGTTTAGTGTGAATATAAACTTAAAAACTTATTGGAGCTCATGAAGTCAATTAGATTAATTTGACATGTATCCCATTGATTCCTGACCTGTGAATCCCGACTGGTAGAGGGATGTGTCGCCCACCAAGCCTCAAGTGAGCCCAAAGTGAGGGGCTTCTACTGTACCACGTGGTGACCTTGATCTCCTTGTAGAGCCTTTTCTGCTTAAATATGCACATACATATATGTATATGTATGTGCATATATATATATACACACAGAAATAAATCATATATATATATATATTTTTTTTCTCTTGAACCTTGTCAAAGATTTGTTACCAGATTTTGTTCTTCTCCTCTGTATTTTCCTCTGTTGGCCACTGTTTTTTTCTGAGACATTTCTTTTCTTTTCTTTTGAGGCATTTGTTTTCTTAGAGACATTCAGTTCAGTTCAGTCACTCAGACATATCCGACTCTTTGCGACCCCATGGACTGTAGCATGCCAGGCCTCCCTGTCCATCACCAACTCCTGGAGTTTACTCAGATTCATATCCATTGAGTCAGTGATGCCATTCAATCACCTCATCCTGTCTCATCCCCTTCTCCTCCTGCCCTCAATCTTTCCCAGCATCAGGGTCTTTTCAGATGAGTCAGCTCTTTGCATCAGGTGGCCAAGGTATTGGAGTTTCAGCTTTAGCATTAGTCCTTCCAGTGAATAATCAGGACTGATGGACTGGTTGGATCTCCTTGCAGTCCAAGGGACTCTGAAGAGTCTTCTCCAACACTGCAGTTCAAAAGCATCAATTCTTCCATGCTCAGCTTTCTTTAGAGACATTAGGAAATTTGATTAAGCTACTGCCACTTCACCAGACCTAAGGACAGGAATTTACCATCTTCTTACTGTGGTACCAATTTAATTAATATTACTTTGAGGACAGTGTTCCTGGGAAAAATCTGTTTTGTCACAGTTTTTTATAAAAACTTTTATAACAGTTTTTTAAAATACTGAAAGTCCACAACAGTGAATGTAACCAGATTTTGGCTACAGAAAAGGATTTATGAGGTTTAATTGTTATCTGTCATGATACTCAATAATGTTCTTACAGAATCTGACTTTAGGAGACATTCCACAAGGTCAGAATCTTCCAAAGAAAGAGGACAGTAACTTAAAATAATATCTTTTTTAAAAAAAATAATGTTCAAGAAGAATGATTGTGCAGCTCTATTTGTTATCCTGTCCTGATGTCTCATCAATTTTACTCTCAAATACTTTTTCTTTGTCAGAATCTAAGCCATCTTGTAATTGAACTCATTATTTTTTGCTTAAAGATCTCTTTTTCTTTTGTAAGTAGTAAGCCCAGATATGCAACCCATTTCAGTTCTGGGGGACATGAAGCTGAAAAGGGCAATTACATTGCATGTGGAAAGCAACAAAGATAGCTGTAGTCTGCTGGAATTCCAAATCTTATTCGGTTCCAGGGAGAGTCAAGTCAGCAAAGATTTAAGTGAATTCTTGCACTCTTTGAAGAATATGAAGTGCTAGGGAACTCTGCTCAATATTATGTGGCAGCCTGCATAGGCAGTTTAGGGGAAAATGGATACATGTGGCTGAGTCCCTTTGCTGTGCAGCAGGAACTATCGCACGTTGTTCATTAGCTATGTGCGCTCAGTTGCTTCAGTCGTGTCCAACTCTTTGTGACCATATGGACTGTAGCCTGCCAGGCTCCTCTGTCCGTGGGATTCTTTAGGCAACAGTAGTAGAGTGGGTTGCCATGCCCTCCTCAGGGGACTTTCCAACCCAGGGATCAAACACACCTTGCTTATGTCTCCTGAATTGGCAGGCAGGTTCTTTATCATTAGCGCCACCTTACTCCAATATAAAATAAAAAGTTACGAAAAGAATATGAAATGCAGAATTATGGGATAGAGGAAACTCATTAACTGTTGCTCGTTTCAACTGAAGAGTCCATAGAACATAGTGTAAGGCAAATTTTGAGAAAATATTTAACTTTTTCTGTTTTGGCTTAATTGAGTGAAGATAAAGACAATGCTGCCTTTTTCTGTGCAGCCTCATCCTTTTCTCTTCTCTCTCTCCATCCAAGGAGAGGTGTATTAGTGTTTTAAAGGCCAAAATTTGGGTTTCCTTGTCTTCTTGGGAAGACAAGTAGACAAATAGACTATATACACATATTTTCAGGGAGGGAAGAATTTGAGAATGATGTTGTTACTAGAGTGGCCCTTCAGATGACTCTCCTTTGTGTTTCATAACAACACTGCAAGGCGATTGGGCTGGCTTATTTGCAGAATAAGAAAATAAAAATGGCTTTTTAAAGTTAATATTAGTAAACAACCCTGCTCTATTACAATATCTCTGGGTTGATCTGCTTGAGGGTGGCTGATGCCTATCTTCTTTGTTTAAATACTCATCTATTCCCAGACTTTTGCAGAGCATTGATTCGGTACCTGCTGTGGTCAAACAACATTTTATGGCTGGGGATACAGTAACGGACAAATTCGACCACAAAGGCCCTGCCCTCCTGGTACTCACATTCTAGCGGGGGAGTTAGGCAAATGCTGTGATTGTAGGGAAGCACCATTCAGGAGTCCTGGGAGGACAAATTTTCCCTAGTAGTACAGTTCACCATTCATTCATTCTAGGTAACCTCAGCTGTGTTTGAAAAAATAGCAAAGTAGCAAATTCTGCTTTGGGAACTATCTTTGCTATGCATATGAAATACAGCCATATTAGTTTCCCATGCAATATGAATATTGAATAAACAATGTTTAAATAAATTGAATAAATATTGAATAAGTAGGTTTGTAGAGAACTTTTACCAAAGTAATATTGGAACATTAGCAAAAAAATTCATAAGATGAGAGCTTCTTTAAAGGTGTAAGGGCAGTCTTAAATGTTCAGAAATGACATCTTTCATAGTTAAAACAGTAACAAGAGTGACTTCCTTCTGCTTTATATACTGTACTTTTCCCTAGTGGACAATAAATGGATTGAAAGGTCTCTATGGAAAACACTAAGTTTAAGTTAAAAGAAAACAAAACAAAACAGTATCACCACCATTTGTGACTTTTTGGAAAGGTTTAATGAGTAAATGAGGATAACATATATTTTCCAAAGAAAAGTCCATAGCTGTGTTTTTTCACCTAAATTTTATATATGTTGATAGGATGGTGAGTTTAAGTTGTGGTTTATTTTATGAGCTTCGGGGTCCTCAGTTGATTGTAAGAGGCAGAAAACTGAGAAAGGAACCTTAAAAAAATGTTGATTTAATTATATTTTGTGAAATATAAAGTATATATACATGTTAAGATGTGTGTGTGTGTGTATATTTATATACACATACATATTTAAAAAGCACACTTTTCTTTATATTGACCACTGCTACTAAAAGTTCAGACTGTTGCTCATTTCTCCTGCTTTTCTCCACCTCATTACTATAGGAGAGAAGGAATTCTCATACTAGGAACAACATCCTTTTTCTTTTTTTCCAAATTTTCAGTTATTTCTTAGCACTAGAAGTGTTCTCAGCAACTTGGTTTGTCCATCATTAATCCTTTAATGGGATAAAATATATATGATATATTATGCAGTACAGTACCGGTGTTTAATGATTTCTGCCTGCTTCTAAAACGTGCTGTTTTCTGATGTGTTGAGTGTGATTCTTAGTGGTAAACAAGAACATAAATTCAAATGTTACCTTAAAACAGAAACAGTAAAGCAAGGAAAAAGATTTGGCAGATTCTAGAAGAGCAGATGAAGGAGAAAAATGAGTGAAAAATACAAATTATATGCAAATGTCATATTTTCTCAGGTGTATATATGAATTCTGTGTCAGTTGCATATTCTGCTGGCAAAATTAATGAACAGATGAATGAATGTAAGGGACTTGGTTGTCAGATTCCTCTGACCCACGGTGGAGCTTCCATTACCAGCAGCGGGTTAGTTATGTTTAACTTAAAAATGAAGTGGTTGACTGTTGTGCACAGTGGTCTGAAATGTGAAGAAGGATAAATTCCTTTCAGTGCTTTGAGCTATGCAGTCAGTATAAGGTTAGAAATATAACCTCTTCCAAAATTGTTTACTTCCCAGTGAAGCATTTGTATGATAATCACAAGAGCTTAGAAGAAGTTCTGATACTAAGCAAAACTAACATCAATCTTTCAGTATATGAGTCTTTAAGAAATCCTAAGTATTCCAAAGGTGTTCCAAATTAGGGCACTTTATTTCCTTTATCAAAAGTTTTACCTTGGGTAGTGTACGTAAGAGGTGCCTTTTTCCTGTTGTTCCTTTGCAGAGTATAAAATATTGATAGCAAAATTAAGATCACAAAAAATGGTGAAATTGTTTAAAATAGTGTTAAAATCTATTATGTTTGAGTATATGAAAAACTTATAATTTGTTCAGAAATACTGAACAATTGATCCAGTGTTCCAAACTGATGGATCTGTTTGGGTAAGGATCAATTTCAGTGAGGAGTCAGTCAGTATATATCATGAACAGTTGCCCACTTTTAACAGCTCACTTCCAAAAGTGCTTTCCTTTACTCTTTCACCATAATTAAGTTTCTCAAATGTGTGGACCTAATCTTTTGATTCTGATCCTTACTAAGCATTATTCCTTCTGACCATGAAGAGTATTCTTTTTAGGGGTCTTCTAATTCCTTCAGCTCTTGAAAGCCCGCCTGACTGCTTCCTTCTTCAGATACCCGGCCTAGCAGTTTCTCTCTACTCATGTAGTACCCTTTCCCACCTTGTTATCTTCATCCTAATTGATTAGCTTCTGAATTTTTTAGCTTGAAAAAAAGCCCTGAAAGTGATGCTGCTTTGCTCATTTTTTACCGTCTTTTGCTCCATCCCTATTTAGTCCACATCAGGGAGCATGTCGGTCTATCTTCAAAGCAGGTTCTCAGTGAGACCATCCTCTTCGTCTTTACTGCTCATCAGTCAAAGCCACGCCATTTTAACCACACAAACGGAGTAGCCACCTAAATGTTCTTTGGGCTTCTGTTATTACTTCCCTGCAGTCTGATCGGCAGCCCCAGTGATCTTGTTTGTTAGTTGCTCAGTTGTGCCCGACTCTTTGCGACCGCATGGTCTGCAGCCCACCAGGCTCCTTTGTCTATGGGATTTTCCAGGTAAGGATTCTGGAGTAGTTTGTCATTTCCTTCTCCACAGGGTCTTCCTCAGCCAAGGTTCGAATCCGGGTCTCCTGCACTGCAAGTAGATTCTTTACAACTGAGATACCAGGTGTCATGTCAGGTCTCTGCTTAAAATGCTAAAGGCTTCCCATTACACTTTGAGTAAATTTCATACCCTTTAACCTGTCCTGGGTTGCCCTGGTGGCTCGATGATGAAGTATCCGTATGTGACACAGGAGATGCTAGTTCGATCCCTGGGTCGGGAAAATCTCAGGAAATGGAAACCCACTCCAGTATTCTTGCCCAGAAAATCTCATGGACATAGCGTGGCAGGCTACACAGTCCATGGGGTCACAAAAGAGTTGGACATGATTGAGTGGCTAAAACTACAACCTGCCCTACCAGGTCCTGCATGATCTGGGATCCATTTGTCTCTCCAGTCTTACTGTTTTAAAAAAAAATCACTCCTGTCCCCTTGGCCAACTACACTGGAGCCACATTGACATCTCTCTTTGTACACATCAAATTCATTCCTCCCACAGAGCCTTTGTACCACTGTTCCCTTATCTTGAAACAATTTTCATGGATCTCCATGTGGTCACTCCTCTTTAGCAGTAGCATTGGGCTCTAAGGATATGCATGTTTAATCCTGTGTTTCATTCAGTTACTCTGAGCGAGATAAATAGAGGCCATACTGTTTATCAGGGTGAAATCTTGAAGCATTAAGAAATTACTGACTCTGAACTGTCAAATAATTCTCACAGTTAACTATAATTAGCATTGTTGCTTAAGCACTACTTAATAAAGTGAGGCTTGGGGTTGGAATCTGAAGGGAATTCATTAGATATCTTCAAATAATAAAGACGATTCATACAGATGAGAGAAAATAATTGTTAGCTGATCTCTTTGGATTAAGCACCAAGCTGTGATAATCTGCAGTAGCAAGCCTTCTGATGCTACTCACAATTGTGAGTCAGTTATATTTGTTTCTTTTTCAGTCATGGATCAGTGGAAATTTGGAAATTTGCGTTTTCTCTAGCAGAGTTTTCACTGACAGCCTTTTTATTTTGGGATTTGAAAAATTGAGGTGAATTTCACGTAACATGAAATTGACCCATGTGAACATATTGGATAGATTTTAAACTCCGCCTTTCATCTGTGTTGTTAGAGTTACTTAGTATTTCCTAAGACCCAGAATGTTTTTCCAGTGTTTGAAAAGAATTCTTTCGTCTCTCCAAATCATATGCCCCCCTGGCTCACTGGATAGTCTCTCTGAAATTTACGCCAGTTCTGCTCTTGTGAATTGCGAGCCTGCATTTCTTGTGCCACGTTCTGCTCCAGGCGCAGGTGGGCTGCAGCCCAGCCAACCTGCCATGGTGCTCCACCACCTGGTGAAGAGATCTGTCAGGAGTATGAGAAGGCTGTTTGTGGCTTTTATTGACTATTCCTTTGCCTTTGAATCTGTGAACAGAAATCCACTATTGAATAAAGCACCATGAATTCAACTCAGACACTGTATTATTGATTTTCAAGCAGTGCTAGTGCTATAATATTGTTATATTGTTGGTTACATTTAGGGTCAACGGGAGTGATCTCTTGAGAAATCAGAAGGCAGTTTTTGTTGATGTTAGACAAGAGTGTGTTCTCGTTTTCCATCTGTCCACATGTTTTAAGTTCATAATGATTTAATACCAGTTTGGGATGAGTTGGATTCATTATAACCTTACATGGCAAATAGAGAAGCTTTCTCTAGAATGCAGATAACATGTTAGTAACAGGAACTGAGAATATTTTAAATCACCCATTGATTTAGCTATTCACTCCTTGCCATTGGTTCATTATTTTAAAACCATCATTTTAAATCTCACTTGATAGTCCCTGAATTTAAACTAGTATGATTAGAAGTATGAAAAAGCAAGTTGCATCAATTAGGTCTCCAGGTTCCAAACCTGGAAACCTGGGTTCCAGGTGTTTCACAGCTAATTCCTTTAAACATTATCAGAAGAGCACATGTGTTAAAGCTGATCTGCTGAGATTATGTTCATGAAAGCTAAGGCTGTGAGTGTTGGGTTATATTTGCTTTGAACAGCCTCCAGTTGAAAGTCGTTGTGACCATTCTCTGTGGATGAATTGTAGGAATTTGGTTGTCCTTGGGTTTACATTAGAGTAATCGTAGCCCCTGTACTTCATGTCAGAAGAGTTGAGTTGGACTTTTCTTAAGAAATGTGGTTTTTAACGTTTGGCTCCTTATAAAATCCATCAGCCCTATTCTTCATGGCCAGATTGTTAAGCATGATCACTTTGCATTTAATACGCTATATAGACAGACTTACGATTCTACTGGGAAGTATACTTGCAGGGAGCATAATCTCAAATTTATTGCCACCCACTCAGTATCATTTAGCCCTGGCCTGAGAATTTAGGGAGGATTACCTGAAATATGCAATTCAGTCATTCCTCCAGATCATCAAAATCTATCCCTAGATTTAGCAGACCTTTGGGAAGTCCCTTACTTTGATAGTATTGTATTGGTTCTCTAAAAGCTTACTTTATTTAAATTGCACCTTGGTATTTTAAAAAGAAAGTACATATGAGGATTAATGCACTTACACTGTAATTCAGAAGATGGGTTATTTTACAAACTAAATTAAAAGGTATAGTGACCATTCAGAGAAGTCGTATGTCACTATTTGATAGTTAGAATTAGGATAATAATTTTCAATGTAACTGTCGTATGTTGGAAAACAAAAGAGTTGGGACGTAAATTTGAGGTTCTCCCCTCTCCTCAGTAATGTTGCACTATTTCAAAAGTTGGAAATATAGTCAGCTGAATATTTTTCAATTTTTAAATTATACCTGTTAATTTTTAATACTGCGAGGCACAATGCTTCATTCATGTGATATTCCTTAATAATATTTCTTCAACATATATGACTACTCTGCCACAGCTAATCTTCAGTTTGAATTTATACTTCTGTATAAACTAGGTAAGTATAAAACATAGGAAATTGCTAACTGTGTTTTAGTCACAGAGTAAAAAGCTTTAAGTTAATTTTCAAAATCCATTTATTTCAAATAATTTTAATACTAACTTTAGTAGTTAATCATGAAATTTCAAACAGCAGAGCCCATTCTAGTTTTATCTGTCCAGCTATTCATTCATTTAACAAACAGTTATCTGTGCTTACTATGTATCTGTGCTCAGTTGCTCAGTCATGTCCAGCTCTTTGCAGCCCTGTGGACTCTGTGGAGCTCCTCTGTCCATGGAATTTTCCAGGCAAGAACACTGGAATGGGTTGCCATTTCCCATTCCAGGGTGTCTTTCCCACCCAGGAATCGAACCTGTGTCTCCTGCATTGGCAGGCAGATTCTTTACCACTGTGCCACCTGGAAAGCCCCTACTATATACCTGGACCTATGAAAACCTTTGCTCAGTTCTTTTTCTCTGTGATTAATTTTTGGAGATTAAAATACATTACAGTTAAATGCTTTATTTGTTAGAGCTATTCATGAAGGTGTGTCACCAAACACAGTAATAACAGCCAATAAGTCAGGATGCACCAAATATATTTTATTTATACTCAGATTTAGTATGACATACTTAGATGTAGTGCTTAGTAAGCTTCATGTTCCATCAGAATTTATGCTTTTTTCAAGAAGAACTATTTGTAAGAGGAGAGTTAAACTGACCATGTGTAATTCTTGACAGAATTAAACTATTTAGTCTTTTAAAATGGAATCAGTGCATTTTGACACAGCAGAGAACCCATTATATTAGATATAACTGCCTTGTGATCATAGTAAGTTTAAAATAATAAATGACTCTCTCAAAGTTTTGGTAGCATATTACAAATCTGCTATATATGTGACTAAATGAGCACAGCAAATTCAGATCACATTTGTCAATATACACAATTTATTATTGTGCTGGTAGACTAGTTGGCTTTTAGTAAAGTAAGTAAAGTCTCTCAGTCATGTCCAATTCTTTGCCATCCCATGAATGGTAGCTTACCAGGCTCCTCTGTCCATGAGATTTTCCAGGCAAGAATACTGGAGTGGGTTGCCATTTCCTTCTCCAGTTGGCATTTAAGTTAACATTAATTTTTTCAATCAATAAATAGAAATATGACCAATTTCATATTTATTAGCCAAGTACAACTGCTTTTTAAGCCATCAGGAATACTGGCATTTACTCAGTACTTTCTACTTTAAATGATGCCATTATCATTTGAGAATATACCTATCCAGTCTAGAAATGCAGTCCATTATGGGAATAAGGAGAATAACTAACAAATGGAGCAGAATATAGCTTTACAACCTCTTAAACCAGAATATGGAAGAGGTCCAATTTACCCTTCAAACGTTTTGGTGTCTGCATGGAAAAAGGTGATAATGTGCCATGTGAAATTTCTCAGGAAATACCCAATGGTGAATACATTTATTGTTCTACGTGCTTTATTTCTGGAGAGTTCCTTTCATCTTTCTGAAGTTGCCCTGGAATTTGGTTGAGTTTGCCAATGTACTGAAAACATAAAGTGTCTTACCTTTGTGACTTGAAGCACATAATCTGGAGAAGACAAAGTTTGACTGACTCCGTAGGAAAGAAGAGAATTTAAATGACTTAAAATCTCTCCCAATTCTGAGAGTGTTACTTTTGTGAATTAATGTTTATATTACAGTTGAGTTAGAAATAAAGAAGTGTTTTAAAACCACGTGAGTGATAAAATCTAGACCACCCAGAAAATGTATTTGGTGTCTAAAAAACCGTCTTTAACTCTGGAATAACTCACCACATATATTGTTTAAGTGTGAGCATAACCCTAAGCCAGGTATCCTGTATGCATATATGAGTCTGTCTATCTGTCTCCCTTTCTTTCTCCTTTTTGCTGAGAATACAAAAGCAATATAATATATTGTATACCTTTTGTATCATTAGTTTAGTTACTGTCTGCTCCTGTTGAGCCTGACTTATTTGGGGTTGGTTTGTGAATTTAAAGAGATCGTAACACACTGTGATGGTCATGATTGCAGAATGGAAAATGTCACTACTGCCTGCCAGTTCATTTAAATCATTTTTAAGCACCCACCTGTGCTGTTAAACTCTCCATTTGAATTTTATTGGTTAATATGTTTTTGCTTCAGTTTTGGTTCCTTCAACTCTTATACGTAGTTAAATGAATCTGTGTGTCTGTGCTGTTACCCTTTTAGCTTCTGTTCTTGCTCTAATAAAGGTACCATCTGCCAAATTGGTAAACATACAGCCCTTTCATATTTTAAAAGTCAACTTGAAAATGCATAGTTCGTAAAGGGTAAGAAGAACTATGACACTTTAAAATGTATTATTTAAGAGACCGTCAATTTCTGCTGTTGACCTGCTGAATTGTAATGAATGAAAAATAGCATCACAAATAATACTTTCCTATTTTTTTATTTACTACTTTTTCTCATCCATTGTGCATCTTTATTTCTGTATTTCATGAAAATCTGCCTTCTCTTGTAGAGGCATGGGGAGCTGGAGACAAGTAGCCCAGGGATTTCTCTGTCTATCTCTCACAGACACTGAACTCTTTGCTTTGAATCCTCATGCCCTGTTGGTGATATTACCATGATAATAAGGGGGAATAAGGGATTCTCAGAGAGTGAAATGAAAGTCAAAGTCTGAAACAATGAGAAGAAAGAGGGAAAAGCAGAGTGGGAAAGGGTTCTGACTAAAAGCAGGAGGTGAGTGTGAGGTCTCAGGTCTTCCTTTTTGTACAGAGTTTACTAGACAGGCATTAGATGCTTGCAGAGTAAGGGCTGCCCTGGTGCAGTATCATGAGGATTGACATTTCAGTAATGGGTTAGAACATGGCTCTAAGGACATCCTGAAATCAAATTGTGTGACTTTGTTAACCTCTCTGGGCCTCAGTATTTTCATCTATAAAATGGGGAGAGTAATAGTTGCACATACTTCTCAGGGTTGTTGTGAGGATTAAATGAGCTATTATAGACAAAATGCATAGGAAAATGCTTATTTAATTGTAATCTTCTTATTTAATAATTATTAGCCATAGTGGGAATAGCAATCTGAGTTCTACTTTAGAGAGAAATAGTTATTTTATTGCTAATGCGAATAGACCACACTGTACATCAATTTTGTCATGGGTCTTCAAAGGAACCATGCATTATCTTGATTTTGTGCCCTTCCTTGAATGCCTTCTTTCTAGAAATATTTACTGATCTTTCAGGGCTCATCTCAGATGCTGTCTTCTCAGAGAATTCCCTTTGAGTGCTTTCAGGCAGAATTAGTTCACGCTGTCCCAGGAACTCCCATGGTGCTTATAAAGTTAATATCTTTAAAATGGCACTTATACTATCTTTTTACATTTGTGTATTCCCTCCTTATTAGCAAATGCAGAATCTTGTAAATTTTAATAGTCAACATGGGCCATCTGTGTATATGAAACAGGTGAATGTCACTAATACTTGGTTAGGGAAGGTATAGGATTCGCCTAGTGTTCACAGGTAAGATTCTCTTCAGACTTAAGACACTGCTGTGCCTTTTATCCTGCTTATAAGATCCCATTTTGAGAGTGTAGTAAACGTGGCTTCGTTTCCCAGGAAATGCTCAAGAGAACTGGTAGGGTGAGCTGGATGGTTATGGAAAAGAAATGTTTATTTTCTTTCTTCCTCCTCTGCTCCATATGCATTTACTTTTCTTTTCCTTCTTTTCCTCTTCTTTCTTTAAATTTACTTCATTTTTTTGGTGGAGGGGTATAGTTACTTTCGGAGGAGGCAATGGCAACCCACTCTGGTACGCTTGCCTGGAAAATTCCATGGATGGAGGAGCCTGGTAGGCTGCAGTCCATGGGGTCGCTAAGAGTCAGGCACGACTGAGCGACTTCACTTTCACTTTTCACTTTCATGCATTGGAGAAGGAAATGGCAACCCACTCCAGTGTTCTTGCCTGGAGAATCCCAGGGATGAGAGAGTCTGATGGGCTGCCGTCTATGGGGTCACACAGAGTCGGACACGACTGAAGTGACTTAGCAGCAGCAGCAGCATAGTTACTTTATTTAAAGTTGCTGCTTATTTTTGCTCATCCATTTAGAGATTTACTTAATCTTGGTATAAATAGATTTTCATCCTGTTTATGAAGTATTTTATTATATTTTCATGAAATTTTAATTAATAATTGGTTAATTATTTTCTGTGTATAAGCTATTTATATAAATACAGTATCCAAACCCAGTCTGTTTTGTTTTTTGGTCTACAAAGTGTGGTGTTCCATAATTAAGAAAAAAATAGTAGAATTATAACACCAGATTTAAGAACAATAACCATATACAAATTTGTGGAATCAGCTGATAAGAGAGATATGCTGGTTTATTATTTTTAAATGGGATTAATAATAGGTGTTTTGTTCTGATATCTTCACAGGTATTTTAGAAATCGTCTGTATTATAATGCTGTCTCACCAAATCCAAGGGGAAATAAAGCATGAACATTTATAGAATTTTATTTATAAATGGATCTTTCACACATGTTTCCTCCAAAAGAGGAAGTTTCACTCTAGAAAACAGGAAAGGATTGTAGAAACTCCCATCTGCTCTGGAAAGTGACTTTGCTCATGCTGGGCCAATGATTGTTGCAAATGGTGTCTATTTTGTTCTGAACCACCTCTATTTGAAAATTAGAGAAGACTAATTAATATAGTTCAGTTCAGTTCAGTCGCTTAGTCATGTCCGACTCTTTGCGACCCCATGAATTGCAGCACGCCAGGCCTCCCTGTCCATCACCAACTCCCGGAGTTTACCCAAACTCATGTCCATCGAGTCAGTGATGCCATCCAGCCATCTCATCCTCTGTTGTCCCCTTCTCCTCCTGCCCCCAATCCCTCCCAGCATCAAAGTCTTTTCCAGTGAGTCAACTCTTCGCATGAGGTGGCCAAAGTACTGGAGTTTCAGCTTTAGCATCATTCCTTCCAAAGAACATCCAGGGCTGATATCCTCCAGAATGGACTGGTTGGATCTCCTTGCAGTCCAAGGAACTCTCAAGTCTTCTCTAACACCACAGTTCAAAAGCATCAATTCTTCGGCACTCAGCTTTCTTCACAGTCCAACTGTCACATCTATACATGACCACTGGAAAAACCATAGCCTTGACTAGACGGACCTTTGTTGGCAAAGTAATGTCTCTGCTTTTGAATATGCTGTCTAAGTTGGATATAACTTTCCTTCCAAGGAGTAAGCGTCTTTTCCTTTCATGGCTGTAATCACCATCTGCAGTGATTTTGGAGCCCCCAAAATAAAGTCTGACAACTATTTCCACTCTTTCCCCATCTATTTGCCATGAAGTGAAGGGACCAGATTCCATGATCTTCGTTTTCTGAATGTTGAGCTTTAAGCCAACTTTTTCACTCTCCTCTTTCACTTTCATCAAGCGGCTTTTTAGTCCTCTTCACTTTCTGCATAAGCGTGGTGTCATCTGCATATCTGAGGTTATTGATATTTCTCCCATCAATCTTGATTTCAGCTTGTGCTTCTTCCAGCCCAGCACTTCTCATGATGTACTCTGCATAGAAGTTAAATAAGCAGGGTGACAATATACAGCCTTGGCATACTCCTTTTCCTATTTGGAACCAGTCTGTTTTTCCATGTCCAGTTCTAACTGTTGCTTCCTGACCTGCATATAGATTTCTTCTCTTTCACTTTCATCAAGAGGCTTTTTAGTTCCTCTTCACTTTCTGCCATAAGGGTGGTGTCATCTACATATCTGAGAGTGATATTATTAGTAATTTTATAATATTAGTATAAAGACAGTACTTACTGGGAAGTATGTTTAGAGCAAAAAAGTATAAGTTGTCCTTGGTCCACCCATGACCCTAGGACAACAAAATCAAGTCTCATATAAAATGGCTTAGTATTTGCATATATTAGCCTATACATATCATCCCATATACTTTAAACCATCTCTAGATTAATTATGCTGCTGCTGCTGCTGCTGTAAGTTGCTTCAGTCGTGTCCGACTCTGTGCGACCCCATAGACGGCAGCCTACCAGGCTCCGCTTTCCCTGAGATTCTCCAGGCAAGAACACTGGAGTGGGTTGCCATTTCCTTCTCCAGTGCATGAAAGTGAAAACTGAAAGTGAAGTCACTCAGTCGTGTCCGACTCCTAGTGATCCCATGGACTGCAGCCTGCCAGTCTCCTCCATCCATGGATTTTGCCAGCCAAGAGTACTGGAGTGGGATGCCATTGCCTTCTCTGACAGATACATGTGATGGATGTGATAATTATCACAGGATACAAATGACTGTGCAGGTAATGCTTGCTACCCACTAACAGAGGAAACATCAGTTCAGTTCAGTTGCTCAGTCATGTCCAACTCTTTGCTACCCCATGAACAGCAGCATGCGAGGCTTCCCTGTCCATCACCAACTCCTGGAGTCCACCCAAACCCTTTCCATTGAGTTGGTGATGCCATCCAACCATCTCTTCCTTTGTCTTCCCCTTCTCCTCCTGCCCTCAATCTTTCCTAGCATCAGGGTCTTTTCAAGTGAGTCAGCTCTTTGCATCAGGTGACCAAAGATTAATTATAGTACCTAATATACTGGGTATACTATCTAAATCATTGTAAATGACATGGTTTACATTGTAAATCATTGTAAATGTAAATGCTGTGTAAATAATTGCTGCTGCTGCTGCTGTGTGGCAAATTCAAAGTTAGCTTTTTGGAACTACGTGGAATTTTCTTTTCTCTAGTACTTTTGAGGGCTTCCCAGGTAGAGCTAGTGGTGAAGAACCTACATGGTTTACATTGTAAATCATTGTAAATGTAAATGCTGTGTAAATAATTGCTGCTGCTGCTGCTGTGTGGCAAATTCAAAGTTAGCTTTTTGGAACTACGTGGAATTTTCTTTTCTCTAGTACTTTTGAGGGCTTCCCAGGTAGAGCTAGTGGTGAAGAACCTGCCTGCCAATGTAGGAGAGATAAGACGCAGGTTCAATCCCTGAGTCAGAAAGATTTCCTGGAGTAGAAGATGGCAGCGCACTCCAGTATTCTTGCCTGGAGAATCCCATGAACAGAGGAACCTGGCAGGTTACTGTCCACAGGGTCGCAGAGTCAGACAGAACAGAAGCCACTTAGCACCCAATAATTTTGATGTGAGGTTGGTTGAATCAGTTGAACCTGTGGCTGCAGAAGGCTGGCTGTAGGAGAGGCGTTATAAAGACATGTCACGACAGTGCTTCCTATCAACCGGGTTTCTTCCAGAAAATTACAGAAGAATCTCTCATATAAACTTACTTTTTTACTGGCTGTATCTTATCAGTCAGCAGAGTGGCTCTCTTGACTTGAGGACTGAATACAGTGTGGGCCCTGACTTTGCCACTTTATGAGCTGCATGAGTTGAATCAAGTCATTTAGGTTCTCTGACCTTCAGTTTCTTCGTCTGTGACGTGAGAAAGGTTGAAATAATTGTTTGGCACTGTTCTGTTCAGTCAGTCAGTTGTGTCTGACTCTTTGTGACCCCAAGGACTGCAGCACGCCAGGCTTCCCTGTTCATCACCAACTCCTGGAGCTTACTGAAACTCATGGCCATCGAGTCAGTGATGCCATCCAACCATTTCATCCTCTGTTGTCCCCTGCTCCTCTTGCCTTCAATCTTTCCCAGCATGAGAGTCTTTTCCAGTGAGTCAGTTCTTCACATCAGGTGGCCAAAGTATTGGAGTTTCAGCTTCAGCATCAGCCCTTTTAGTGAGTATTCAGGGCTGATTTCCTCAGGATGGACTGGTTGGATCTCCTTGCAGTCCAAGGCACTACATTTTATAAATCTTAATAGAAACATTACTGACATCAGTAAAGTTTACATCTACAAAGTATTTTAATCATTTAAGGAACTTAGATATATAGTGCATCTTTGAAACTCTTTACAAAGTGTCGTATTTGTATTTCATTCATAGACAGAAGTGGATCTTGTTTAGGACACTGAGGAGGGTTTCTTTCAATTTCATTATGGTACACACAGAATTTAGTGAAGAAAAAGAATAGCCTCCTTTGAAATAGACTAAGTCAGCTGTTTGAAATTCTTGGTGTAAAAGGTCCTAGGGCCTTGCAAACTGTAGAAAAAGGAAATATATTAGCTTCAATATTCCCAATTCATTCTTTGCTGTGTCAGTGTTTTACAGATTTCAAGGCTTTTTTCTTTTTTTAATGAATATTTATGAAATTTGTTCCTGTCATTCAACAACAGGTTGTAGAGCATATCTTAGGGAAATTATCCTGCCTTGGTAGAAGAAAGAAAGATATAAAGATGAAACATAGTGATGCGTTTAAAAAAACTTGGAATTTTAGAGGGCAGATAAAACTGTATCACTGTAGCAATAAAAGAAGACAAGTAGGGTGAAGTCATTATTGAAAGAGAGGCACAAAGTGTTATAGTAATTCTGACTTGAGAGACAGAGCTTCTAATTGGGAAAACTGGTAATCTGGAGACTGCAAGACTGGTAGAAAGGAGAAAAGGGCACCAGAGTTGGAAGGGACAGTTGGGTAGTGTTTTAGAAAAGGGATTAAGGCAGTATCACCAAGTAGTACTTATTAAAAGGAAAAAAGTAGAATTAGGTTAGAGAATTTGGATTTCTTCTAAAAATTTTTGAGTGTGATGCTTTCTAGATTCAAAGAGGTTGTAAAAGGTTTTTGAGCAAAGGAGAGAGCCTCACTGTATCCTAGAAAGATTCATCCAGCCACAAAATGTAACATAGAGAGGTAGATGGAAGGAACGGGGAGAACCAGGTATGGTGATGTTATTAATGCTATAGGCAAGACAATAAACAAGAATGGAAATGTCAGTGATAGTCAACACGCATTAGTTGATTTGGGCAGTTAGAATTAGTAGAAAATAGTCACCAATATCTGGTTATCAGGGGTATATAAGAGAAGAAGAGGGAAGAGTTGGAGATGCTTTCCAAGGTTTCAGCTAAGAAGACCAGAGGCGTGGTTGCGAGCACCATTACCAGAAAGTGAAGTGAGGCTAAGGTTGGCTGAGACTGGACAGAAGGGACGATGGGAGGGGATGAAGAGTTGTGCTCTCAATTTATTGAGATTTTGACATATGTCAACTCTCCAGCTAGAGATGTCCAGCAGGCTCTTGGCAAGATAGTACTAGGCTAGTATAGAAAGTCCTAGACCTTTAAGAAAGTATTTGAGTAAGGAGTTTTAGGAACTTAGTTTAAAAGTCAGTGTTTCATGAGGCAATGAGTATAGTTATTATTTATTTATTTAGGCAGTGGAATTAAACCAAATGCCATGAAACCAAATTCTTGAGGCCGAGAGACTTGTATCCAGTTAGATGATATACATGGAAGAATGATGTATGGATATAATTTGAACACACGAGAAAGCTAAGTTTCAAATACAGAGCAGACACAGTAAACATCCATACTACTAGGTCAGCAATGAATGAACAACAACAAAATGAATTAACGGATACTGGATGTGTGTGCTTAATCGCTCAGTTGTGTCCAACTCTTTGTGACTTTTTGGACTGTAGCCCACGAGGCTCCTCTGTCCATGGGACTTTCCAGGTAAGAATATTGGAGTGGGTTATCATTTCCTTCCCCAGGGAATTTTCCTAACCCAGGGATGGAACCTGCATCTCCTTGTGTCTCCTGCATTGCTAGTGGCTTCTTTACTCACTGAGCATTGGGAAAGCCCCCAGTACCAGATAGATGCTTACAGAAATGTCTCTTCTACCTTCATCAGATAATTCAAATACCCATACAGGCTACCTGGCATATGAAAATCTGTGTACCTACATAACTCTGAGTTGTGTTTTTATGGTGTATGTTTTCCATGGAGAAATTTGATAGGATCATTTGTTGATAAGGTGTTTGTATATTTGATTCCTTTGTACATTTGATACTTGTGATTTTTCGACTTTGTTAATTCTCAGAATTGAAAACTTGAACTTTGTTAAGAAAGCATTTTGCTTGTTTTTGGTTTATAAACAGTATTACATAAAACCACTACAGTTAGAATTCCCTTAGATTTTTCAAAGGAAATGGCTTAGAAGCTTGTGGATTCAAGGGAAAAAATTGGTATGCTTTGTTCAGAGAAAAGCTACCAAGTTTATGAGGAAATGTAATAATAAAAATACTTGTGAATTGATTTGGTCTGAATATTTTTCCTAGTTCCTTTCAGTCGTCTGTTACTTATTAGAATCAGTTCTATGCAATGTAGAACAAAGCATAAATTATTTCTTTGGATCAGCTGAATAAATTTTACCTTCCTTTTATACCTGGATATATGTCAGAAATGATTGGGAAACATTGGATGATGCTTAATTATTTTGAGAATAGAAACAAAATTGGAGATTTATAAAGCTTAGTAAATTTTTCAGTCAGTCCTCCTATAATCTCTAGCCTTTTCCATTTGTTTTTCAGGTACTCCAAAAATTATTTCAATAAATCTGAAAAGCTCCTATGCATCAGTAATAAAGCTTATGCATCAGTAATAAATAGTCCATAATTCTTAACATGGCTTTCAGAAATATCTCCAGATTTCCTGTTAACAAAGTACCTCTTTCCTGTTTTTTAAAATTTTAAAAACTCTTCTAATTCTGATATAATTTTAGACTTTACAGACAAGTGACAAAAATTGCACAATGAGTTTAAAGTACTTCTTTTCTAATGCTAGGTCTTCTACTAGATTAAGGACCAAGTACCTTATAGGTACCTGAAATGGTTTCTACTCTCATTCTGCAATTTTGAAAAAATTACCAGTTGTGGCTGTGAAGGATCTTCATTATGGTGCACAGGCTTACTAGTTACACGACGTGAGGGCTCAGCAGTTGCAGCACACAGGCTTAGATCCCTGACCCGGGATTGAACCAAGGTCCCCTGCATCAGGAGTGTGAAATCTCATCCACTGAGTCACCGGAGAAGTCCCTCATTCTGCAGTTGTATTCCACCTTCAAGATACAACCCCAGAGCTATATTTTATGAGAAGCTTCATTTCCATTAGTTCAAAATAATTTCTCTTTGGAGAATTGGTTGTTGTGGTAACCTGGGACCTGGACATGGCAGCAACTGTCTGGAAGTGAGTGGATGTTCCTTTGTCCTGTTGCTTTTCAGTAGCCTGACCAACCGCTGTGTTTTCTCCAATATTGAGTGTGTCACCCATCTGCCATCAAGTTTGTGCTGTTATTTTTCTTACACACTGTTCACTTCTTGCATTTATGGTACCCGCATTTCAGTTTGCAGCGCCGGGGAGTAGTTTGTGCCTGAGTAGATCAGGCCCATTTGGTAACCATTTTAATCATTTGTAAGTGTTCAGCTCAGGGGCATTAGGCACATTCACACTGTTGTATAACCACACCATTATCCATCTCCAGAGCTCTTGCATTATCTCAACTGAGTCTCTGTACCCATGAATTAGTAACTCCCCATTCCCAGCACCTTGATAATTCTGCTTAAATATTGAGTGTGTCACCCATCTGCCATCAAGTTTGTGCTGTTATTTTTCTTACACACTGTTCACTTCTTGCATTTATGGTACCCGCATTTCAGTTTGCAGCGCCGGGGAGTAGTTTGTGCCTGAGTAGATCAGGCCCATTTGGTAACCATTTTAATCATTTGTAAGTGTTCAGCTCAGGGGCATTAGGCACATTCACACTGTTGTATAACCACACCATTATCCATCTCCAGAGCTCTTGCATTATCTCAAGCTGAGTCTCTGTACCCATGAATTAGTAACTCCCCATTCCCAGCACCTTGATAATTCTGCTTCTGTCTCTGTGAATTTGTCTCTCTAGGCATCTCATATAAGTGGAGTTAGGCAATGCTTGTCCTTTTTGTGTCTGACATTTCACTTAATATAATGTTTTCAGGATTCATTAATGTTTTATCATGTATCAAAATTTCATTCCTTTTTTTAAAACATAAACATAGGATATATTAACATTTATTTTGCCTGTAGTTCGTGGAGGAAACAGGGAAATATACAGCCATTATAGGTCTTATATATGTATACAAATGTATGAAATTATATATATGTGTAATTTTGGTAACAGGTATGCTATAAAATAATTGTTTCAGCACCATATGGGCTGATTTTTATTTTTTCTTTTAAAAGTTGTGGTATAATACACACATAAATATAAAATTTACTGTCTTAGTAATTTTTAGGTATACAATTCAACGTTAAGTACATTTCCATTATTATGCAACCATAGTCATCATTCATCTCCAGAACTCTTTTCCTTTTGTAAAACTGAAACTCTGTCTGTTACACAATGACTGTTCATTCCCTCTTTCCTTAAGACCCTGGCAACTAGCATTCTACTTGGTGACTCTGATTTTGAATACTCTAGTTACCTCATAAAGGAAGAATCATACTGTGTATTTATTTTGACCACTGGCTTATTTTGCTTTGCATCTTGTCCTCAGGATTCATCCATGTTGCAGCGTTTGTCAGTTTCCTTCCTTTTTAAGCGTGAGCACTATTCCATTGTCTGTTGGATAAGACACTTTGCTTATCCATATTTCTGTTGATGGACATTTGGGCTGCTTCCATCTTTTGGTTTTGTGAATAATGCTGCTGTGAGTATGGGTGCACAGTGCCCAAGCCCCTGCATTCAATTCTTTGGGGGTATATATGAAAACATGATTTAATCAGGTGTTTAATTCATCTCTTACAGTTTTTGTCCCAATGTATATTTCCTTTGCTATCTAAATGCATATACTATGCTTTCATTATTGCATTCCTGGGAGGAATGTGGTAACTCATTTTTTGAAATGTATACAGAACTCCAGTACTTGAAACTTCCCTCTAAACCCATTGGTTCTTATCTCACAAGAATTCCACTGAAACTCTCTAAAACCATGCTTATTTAGAGCTTCCAATACTTGTAGCATTTCTTTGACTTTTTCTTTAGTAGATATTACTTGATATTACTTAGGTAAAACACTCATTTATTGATTGCTGTCTGAACTGGATTTTTTAGTTTATTAATTATCCAAATTGAGTCATCTAATTAGAGGACTTGGAAACAGTTGATTTTATTTTGATGGGTGTTTTGAGATAGAGGGTTTCTTATTCTATGAATCTTAATTTCCCACTCTGAAGCCTAGGGTTAGAGATTGGCTGATTCACAATCCATATCTTCTTGGGATATATCAACTGTCATTGTGGAGAAGAACAACCTGGCCTGGGAGGTGGGAGGATCTGGATGGAATAGGACTGATTTAACTGATCAGGTCACTTAATCTGTACCTATAATACATCTTGGATATTTGAGCTGTAGAAATAAGGCTCTACAGCTGTTAAATTTGATGATTACCATGTGTGTGGAGAAGGAAATGGCAACCCATTCCAATATTTTTGCCTGGGAAATCCCATGGACAGAGAAGCCTGGTGGGCTATAAGTCCATGCGGTCACAAGAGTTAAACACGACTTAGCAGCTAAACCACCACCATCACCACCACTGCCGTGTGTATGGAAAGTTGGTTACTACATTTGCAGCTCTTTTTAAAAAAAACTTTTTATACTGAATGCGGGTATTAGAAACACTAATTCTCATATTTGAGATCTTTCCCTTTAACAATGAATGCAAATCTTCATGACCTACCCTTGATGTTAATGTGATGAATGGGTGAAGTTTTAACATATTGGCTTTTACTGATTTTTCCAAAAGTGCTGCATATATTTAATTTTTTTTTAAGTGGAAAAGATGTGTAGTGAGTATTTTTTTCCCATGAGACAAGTCACTGATACCAGTTTTTTTGTGTGTTCTAGGAACACTCAGTATATTTCTTCTTATTGTGCAGTACAGCATATATATGGAATGATATATAAAGCATATATGTTCAGTATGAAGAATCATAATAAAAACAAGCCCTGGCGCTTTCCTGGTGGCTCAGTGGTAAAGAATCTGCCTGCCATCGCAGGTTCAATTCCTGGTATAGGAGGATCCCACATGCTATGGAGAAATTAAGCCCATGCACCACAACTATTGAGCCTTTGCTCTAGAGCCCAGGAGCCACAACTACTGAAGCCCGCATGCCTTAAAGCCTGTGCTCCACAAGAGAAGCCACCTCACTGAGAAGCCACACAGCAGCTGGAGAGTAGCCCCCACCCTCCGCAACTCAGAGAAAAAGCCTGTGCAACAAAGACCCAGCACAACCAAAAATAAATTAATGAAACATATTTTAAAATTAAAAAAAAAAAAACACACAAGCTCTCAGGAAAGAGTTGTTGCCAGTCCTTTTGAGCTGTCTCTGTGTGCCTCCCTAGTTGGACCGGCCTCCTTTTGCTTAAGACTTGACCACAGTTCTGACTTTTGTGATGACCATTCTCTCTGTCCAGCAAAGAAGCAGGGACACTGAATCCTAAAAGCCCTTGCTAACATACATTTTTCAGATACAGAGACTGAGCCTCTAAAGCACTGATGAATTCTTCATCTTTTTTTTTAAACTACATTGTAGATGTTTCCGTATAATTATAGCACTCCTGAGCTGCAACTTTGCTCCTCTTATCACCAGGACGTGATTTCGATATTTGAAAGGTAATTCCACCTATAAGAGCACTTCAGAATTTAATGTATTCATGTTATTTTAGACTTATTGCACACCTGCTAATGCAGCATGGAACTTTGGAAAATGGAAGACAGGTTTTAAAAGTGAAGAGCGTTCAAAAATGACATCTGGGAATTACTAAATTTTTTATTGTGAGAAGGATTAGCATTCAGAAAGAGAGCTTAGTCTTACTTTGATAGTCTTCAAGGTGCTTATGCATAGCAGGTTATTAATAAAGGTGGATTGAGTAGTTTTGAAGTCAGTGGTTCATTTGTCGTAGGTGTTCTCCAGTCATTCTGCGCATCACTAAGACTTTTTCCTCTGTTTAGTGACTTGAGGACAGTGTTGGCCTACCTGACTGTCTTTTGCTTTAGTTTTCACCCTTCCTTATCCATCACTCAGCTCCCCGTCTTTTACAATAAGCATCCTAAGAAGACTTTTTGGGCTTCTTTTGATCTGAGTGAGGAAAGGAAGAGGTACCTTCTTTTGAAGATACTTTTCTTACGTCACTTTGTCCATATAGTGTATTAGAAATGATGTCCTCTGACGCTGGTCAGGATGGAGCAGAGACTGTCAAATCAACTATGTTGAGAAGACGCTTCTCAGACCTGGTCTGTTACTGAGCCTGATTAACCGACACCCTCTCCCAGGATAAGAATGGAAGCGCCCTCTATAATTGCTTTACTAGAAGTAAAAACTCTTGTGTGTATGTACATTTGTAACTATTCATTTTAAGATGTTCTGGGCCTGCTCCTGAGTAACTTCCTGCCTGGAATTCACTCATTTCACCTGGCAAACTCCAGCTCCTCTGGTCCTTGGATATTTTTACCATACAGCTCATGTTCCAAGTGTTGGAACAAAGAGAGGAAGCTTGTAAAGAAATTTCATTTTACAGAACTTGTAAAATATTCATGGTTCATGATTTGTCATTCTTTAAAATTCAGAAACGACAGGGTAATTTGTGGGAACAAATAATTAAGGGAAAAACTGGTTTTGTGTTGGAAAGGAGGAGCAGGCAGAACAGAGAGCTGGGCGTAGATACTGGAAAATGACGGTAATTTAGCAGGTAATCAAAGATGTTGAGAGCAGTGCTTGTCACGATTTCAAGGAAATATAGAATTTTTTTTTCATTTCATCTGCTGTGGGTCAGTTCTCCTTGAGTTTGCTGCTTCTCCCATTTCTTGTTTGTGAGGGCTTCGAGCTCTTTTTTTTCCCCCTTTTATTAAAAAAAAAAGTTTTCATTTTGTTTAAAATTTTGTTGAAATTCCAGTTGACATTGGGAAGGCAATAATGTCTTGTACGTCACTATGGCATACTAATGCTCTGAAAAGCAAAGAAAGCAAGGAAAAGAATTTAGAAGGAAGAAAAGTTAAATTTTCCATGGTGAAGTAATCCTGAACTTTTCTGAGAAATCCTGGAGAACTGACATTCAGATGTTAAGGGAAAAGACCTTCAGATGTGTTGGCTTCTGAGGGACCTGAGGAGACCCTAGGGTACATCAAGACGTAAGGAAATTTATTAGTACCTGCATCTCTGTAAGCTTTTTGAGTTCCCTGAGGCTCATCCAGCCTTCAGAGTATCTTGAGAGAAAAAGTTCTGGTGAGGAAAAACTCAATTTTCTCTTGACTCAGTCCTATTAGAAAGCAACTTAAAGCTGCTCTAAAGGATATGAAAATCCTTTTTAAAATTGAGATTTTTGGTTATTTGTCTTGTCTGTATTCTGCATGACAATCCAATAAAGAAGTCTTTTCTAAATACACTGAAACAAAAAAGAAAATTGAATTGAGAAACATTTATGTACAAGGATAGAGTCTCTGGGCATTTCCCCTCCCACCCTGCCCCCCAAGTATAGTTGTCCCAGGTGTCAGCAGGGGATTGACTCCAGGACCTCCTGCAAATACCGAAACCCAAAGATCCATATACATAGAATAGTTGAGTGTTTGCATATGACCTATGCACATCTTCCTATGTATATGAAATCATCTCTAGATTACTTATAATACCGAATACTTAGTGTAAATGCTATGTAATTAGTTGCTAGCACACAGAAAATTCAAATTTTGTTTTGTGGGACTGTTTGGAATTTTTTTTTTTATATTTTTGATTTGAGGTTTGTTGAATCTGAGGAAGATGAACCCACAGATATGGAGAGCTGACTGTATCAGAAATTTACAGCCAGATTAAGGAAAGGTTTTTATCTTAACTACTTTTTCCCTGGGAAATTCCAGAAGTATGAGAAGTAAAATTTTATCAAATATGGCTTCTGTGTCCTCAGATGTTTATATTGTCTTTCTTAACAGCAGAGATACACAGTGTTATAAAATATTGTTTTCAGTAATGAAGCATGGAAATTCACTTCTCAAATGGCTACTAATATTTAGACTTACATGTTTTTTTTTCATTCTGTGGTAATGAGAACATAGCAATGATTAGCTTTCACAAGTGTTTGAGATGCTGTGTAAGAGTATACACCATTTTAAACTTTTACCTTTCTTTCAGTTTGCTTTTAGGCAATAAATAAATGGCATAATTTAGTACTTTGCCAATACTTCACTCCTTATTTGCAAAGAGGCATTTAAAAGAATGAATTGGGAGTGTAGATTTATAATTCTTTCACCTACTCAGTCAGATAATATAGTTTTTAAGGAGTTAAGAAACTTGAAATATAATCTCCCACTTCTCATTTTGAAAACAGAAATACATTATCTTCAGAACTGTGGTATTGAATTATCCATTGTTTTGCAGTAAGGACATTTTCTTAGTGAACGCACAGTTTCTTTGAGATAGTCACCGGAATAATCATCAAAAAGAAACACCTACCATTTAATGTGCTATAATACACAAATATTCTCTTGAGTTCTGTTTGAGAAATTGACTGGATATTTTTAGTGATCTGTTAGGATAATTTTCATTCTTTATCTTGCCTGCAGTATGATAAATTCTTGCCAAATGATTTTATTCAACCCCAGGAAACTGAAAATAAATGAAAAAAATCTTATTTTGCACTTTCTCAGAAAATGTTTCATCAATACTTAACTGTTCTGTAATCTCACATATTGTCTGATTGGTATCTGCTTGGAGGTAGAAGGTTCTGGAGTTTGATAGGCAGTGATAGGTATTCTGTTAGCTGCAGACATCCAGCTGTACAAGCTGGCGGTCAGATCAGGCTGCCTAAGGCAATTCCTGCTGTCAGCCACCTCCAGATAGGTGTCCAGGCTGGTGGGTGAAGCACAAAGAGGACAAGCCCAGGCATGGGACTTGTGGATGTGCAGTCTTCCCAGCGGTCAAGACCTTGAGAATTTAGAGCTCTCCTAGGTTGTGCCAGTGGTAAACAAACGGTTGACAATGCAGGAGACATAAGAGGGGCGAGTTCCATCCCTGGGGTGGGAAGAGTCCCTGGAGGCGAGCTTGGCAACCTGCTCCAGTGTTCTTGCCTAGAGAATCCCATGGACAGAGAAGCCCGATGGGCTGCAATCCATAGGGTCACAAAAAGTCAGACATGACTGAAGTCAGGTAAACAGGTCATGAGGACAAGGATGTAGAAAAACTCTGATAGTCGGACACCAAGAAGTATCTTGGATTGAAGAATTTGGGCATAGGAGCCCTGTGATCTGTTGCAAAGCTGGTAATGGTTGCCTATCAGTTTCTGACTGTCCAGTGAGGGCTGGTCATCCCTGGTTAGAGCTGCCATGTGGGTGACAACAAGACTTTACAGTAATTATCCATGATTACGCCGGAATGGTTTAGATTCTTTCTGCCTCTGGCAGAGTTGGTTCAGAAATAGGATTTGTAAGGTTGGGATCAGTGAGTACAATGGGGGAAGGACTTGTTTTATTAATATATCAAAATTTTTTATTTATTTATTTTTTAAAATTTAATACTTTATTCTATTTTCAGCACTGTATTGGTTTTGCCATACATTGACATGAATCAGCCACAGGTATACGTGATCTCCCAATGCTGAAGCCCCCTCCCACCTCCATTCCTCCCCCCATCTCCCCGGATCATCCCGTACACCAGCCCCAAGCATCCTGTAATCCTGTATTGAACATAGACTGGCGCTTCATTTCTTATATGATTGTATACATGTTTCATTGCCATTCTCCCAGATCGTCCCACCCTCTCCCTCTCCCTCAGAAGCCAAAAGTCCGTTCTATACCTCTGTGTCTCTTATATTGTCTCACTTACAGGGTCATCATTACTATCTTTCTAAATTCCATATATATGTGTCAGTATACTGTATTGGTGTTTTTCTTTCTGGCTTACTTCACTCTGTATAATCGGCTCCAGTTTCATCCGTCTCATTAGAACTGTGTCAAACTTATTCTTTTTAAGGGCTGAGTAATACTCCATTGTGTATATGTTTAACAGCTTTATTGAGATTTAATTCTCATACCATGTAACTTAACCCTTTTAAGTTGTATAGTTCAGTGGTATTTAGTTTACTCATGGAGTTGCACATCCATTACTACAGTCTATCTTAAATAATTTTTATCACTCTGAAAGGAAGCCCCCTAATGCCTTCCCAGTGTTTTCTAATCTCCAGCCCCCTGGCAACCTTGAATCTACATTCTGTGTCTATAGATTTGCCATTTCACATATTTCATGTGGTTTCATATGGTTTGTGGTACTCTTTGACTGTTTTTTTTCACTAAGCATCATATTTTTAAGAACTGTCCGTGGTGTAGTTTGTATCGGTATTTTTTTACTGCTAAGTAATATTCCATTGTAAGATATATCATTTTTAATATATTCATTCATCAGTTGATGGATATTTGCATTATGTCTTCTCTTTGGCTATTATGAACAATGCTGCTATGAATATTCCTATACAGTTGGGTTTTTTTTTAATGTGAACATGTAATTTATCTTGGATATTTCATGTAGGAGTAGAATTGCTAGGCTCGTTAATATGTTGTAATTTTTTGTATATATTTGGGGCCATTATCAGCTAATGTGAATTATTTTATCAATAACATAAAACCTCAAATTATTTGTGGTTGCCATTAAAAGGCTTTTTGCTTTTTAGTACAGTCAAGTTTTCTGAACTGTTAGTAGCTAGCCCTTTTTTTTTATCCAGATTTTTAAAATACTTAAGCCTATTCTGAATTTCTTTGGCTTGTGGTCTCTTTGACAGTTATTCTGTTACTTTTTTATAAGAATGTGATGACTTTTGGCACCATATAAGGGTTCTTGCTTATAATTTATATATATGAATTTTAAGTGTCTTAAGAATGGTAATATATGATGTTGACTTTTTTAAACAGAAAATTCTAAGGTATCATATGTTACAAGTTGTTAATAGTTTCCTTACACTGAAATGCAAACTCCCATGATTTGATTTGTCACTTCATTATGCTTGTAATGAAATTAATTATTTTTAACTGGATTCTCCAGCAAAGTTTTCCTTTAATGATGGAGATAATAAAGATAGACTAGACCAGCAGAAATATTCTTTTCTCTATTTTTCTAGACATTTTCATAGCTGTCTTTATGGTTTACTCCAGGACCATAACTTGGGAATATAGTTGTTTACAGTATGAATTTTATGTGTTTGGATTTTTAGTTTCTTCTTATGAGTCATTCTGAGAACAGTTCTTGGTTTTTTCCTATTTATTCATCCTCTCTCTTCCTCTCACACTCCCTTTCTCTCATCTCTCACTGGTCCTGTGAAATAACATGGTTGGATTTCTGCTTTGAGCTATCTTTAAATTTGATTTCACACTGTAATAGAACATTGAGTCTTTTTATGATAACTGTTTTGTAATCATGTGGTTGAAATCATGCATCTTTATTTTCATCATGTTATCATGTTCAGAATCGAAAGCATCATTTGGCCCTTAGATTATATTGAGACCCACTCTCTTCTTTATTATTTTGCTTTTGTTTGTATTAGATTTTGAGATGTAAAATATGTTTCTTTTAAGAAAAACTTAAATATAAAGCTTATAAATTATACAGTGTGATATCTCCCACACTGCGATTCTTTATCTCCTAAGTACCACAACCCAGAACAACCAGTTCTGAATGTGGCTTTTTAGAAAATATTATTATACATACATGCACTTCACACACTTATATTCACATATTTTATTTTTTAAGGAAATGTTGTTATTTTATATATTACATATGCTTCCATATCTTGAACTCCTTGTCCCCACCCCATCTAGAACTGACACTGAGGAGTGATATAACTAATTTCGACTTTTATGTCTGCTTTCGCAGCCAGGGGTATCTGGGCTCACAGTTGCCAGGAACCTTCTGTCCAGTTACAGAAGGTTGCCTATTAAAGGACCAATTTTCTGGTTTAATTTGTCTTCTGTCTTAAAAAAATTTTTTTTTTGGTGAGAGGTGGGCTTTTATACCTTATTTACATGAGCCATGTAAGCAGTTTTAGTAAATAGAATTGAAAAGTTATTATTAAAAAAAGAGGTCTATTTGACCTTATGCACCGGTCATTGTTAGATGCTATTCTGTATAATTTATGACTTTGGAAGTTCTAAACATTAAGATAATATTTGGTAAATTACTTTTCCAGTATTATAGTGGGTGCTGAAGTACTCCAAATGAACTACTTTAATATAGTTCACAAACTCAGAAAAGTATTTTTTTTAATCTAATGAGAGCGTTATTAAAAAAAGACACTAATGATTTTCTATTTGAAACATTTTAAACCATTTTGAAACAGAGGGCCATTTTTTTTTTTAAAGGTAGTGACTGTTTCCATCCTTAAGATAAACTTGTGCATCTGTTATCATCCTTGTTGATATAGTTACACTGTATTCTTTGGCAACATATCTAAATAGGAAATGTATTTCATGGATTTTTGTAGTTCTCTGAGTCTGCAGTATTATGGTTTGACTGTAGTAAATATTGATTTTATTACCCTTGGGGACTGCTTATCTCTGGACCCTAGGTGATTCCCTTGAACATGGATTCACAGGTGGTAAATTGCTAGAATTTTTGTTTCAGTGAAAGAAGTCATTTCACATAGGTCTGTCCTCATTTGCCTTTATATATATAATTCTTAGGAGCTCAGTATCATTTTCTTAGCAAGGAAATAAGGCCTAAAATATATCTGTTTGGAAAATTAGAATTGATTTTCAGTTAGGGTTATTAATTAGTGCTCCAGATTAATAGTAGTATTAAAAGTTATTTTTGGAAGTTATATGTGTGTGTGTGTGTGTGTGGTTTATTGTCTTTTTCTTATATGACTTATCTATTAAATTGTGGCTCTTGGTTTTGATCCTTTTCTAGAGGGCAGCGAGATGAACTAGTCAATCACTGTCTGGTGACTTTATTGCTAGGACTCCAATTATTTCATTAAAAGAACTAGGACTAGAATTACTACTATTCGTATATTCTTGCATCTGTTAGCGGTTAGTTTAGCCAAGATTGTTTGTCAGTGTTTTTATGAATCATCAGGATAAGCTGTTCTGTAACATTCATTCATTCATCATTTCTCTCAGTCAAACATCTTGAAACAGTTTCCACTCACAGTCTTGACATCGTCACTTCCCATTTGCTCCCAATATAATGCATTCTAGCTTTTTCTTCAGCCACATCAGTGCCGTGGGTGCCAGGATCATAATGACTTTATTGCTTACATTTTCCCAAGTCTTACCTAATATTGTCTTTCTGTACCATTTTACATGGAAATACTCTCCAAGTGTTCTCATCTCTTGGCAGATCACATACTCTTGCTTTTATTGCTGTGGTTGGCTATCTCTTCCATTTATTCTTTGTTGGCTCTCTTTCCTTTGTTCAATACTTAGCTAATTTTCTAGAATTTTGTCCTCACACATGTTTTATTTTCACTTGGTGCACTCTTCTCTGGCCTCTGTCTCTGTTTGCTGATGACTTTCAAATCTTTATCTCTAGACTTTGACTTTCTTGAGCTCTAAATTCTTCAAACTGCTTGCTAGATATTTCAGTTGGTGAATTCACAGATCTTTTAAAACCTAAATCCATGTCTCTCACTGTATTCCTTTTTTCCCCTTAATCTTGCTCAGTTGCCCAAGACAGAAATTTAGGCTTCCTCCTTGAAGATTTTCTCTCCATCATTGGTCACATCCAGGCAATCTAATACTAAGTCCTATTGCTTCTTACTTTTTTTCTTATCTTGCTGCTTTTGCTGCCATTATTTCTTGAATCACAAAGCCATGTAAACAGAGAAGGTAAGGTAGC
>SJYC01040645.1:0-14971 GCA_006408675.1 Madoqua kirkii
CTAGTTTAATACTTTTTTCTCCTTCTGAATTTACATAGATAAACTTGATTTTCCCATGGAGTCTCTCAGAACCCAAAGCACTCTTTATCGGTTGCTCTTTCATCCAAAATAATCACACAACTTTAGCGAAAGTTGAAGTACATTGCCCTAGAAAATTTGTTGATGTAAAGTATAAGGGTAAAGTATAAGGCAAAAGTTATAGGTACTGTCATCAAAGACTCTTGTCTCAGGACTTCCCTGGTGGTCTGATGGCTAAGATTCCATGCTTCCCATGCAGGTGGGCTTGCAACACAGGGGGCCTGGGTTGGATCTCTGGTCAGGGAACTTGATCCCACATGCCATGATTAAAGATCTTGTGTTCTGCAACTAAGACCTGGCACAGCCAAATAAATACACTAAGGAAAGAAAAAAAGATTCTTGTCTCTCTCAGAAAGTGATAAAGTCTAAAAAATGATGACGTCTAATGAGGTGGATGAACCTAGAACGTATTGTATAGAGTGAAGTGAGTCAGAAAGAGAAAAGTAAGTATTGTATATGTATGACACATATATATGGAATCTAGAAAGATGGCACTGATTAATTTATTTGCAGGGCAGCAGTGAAGAAACAGACACAGAGAACAAACTTATGGACATGGAGGTAGGCGAGGAGGGAGAGGGTAAGAAGTATAGAGAGAGTAACATGGAAACTTACATTACCATATGTAAGGTAGATAGCTAGTGGGAATTTGCTGTATGACCCAGGGAACTCAAACAGGGGCTCTGTGACAATCTAGAGGGGTGAGATAGGGAGGAAGATGGGAGGCAGGTTCAAAAGTGAGGGGAAATGTGTATACCTATGGTTGATGCTTATTGATGTTTGACAGAAAACAACAAAATTCTGTAAAGCAATTATCCTTCAATTTAAAAAATTTTTAAAAATGAGTGGTCATTATTTTAGAATTAGAGCTTCATGGAAGAAGTAGGGAGGAGATTTTAAAGGTGGAAGTTTAAATTTGGATTTATCAGAAAGAACTAGAAAATAATATGTTTTAAGGGAACTACACATATACTCAAGGTCTAGGTTCAGGTGCGATTATTGCATGCAGGAAAAACAAGAAAATGAGTTTACCTTTTTCCAATGAAGAGCAGGTTGGATTGGACAGTTTCAATGGAAATATGTAAATTTCTGTTTATTTTTATAAATAATTGGGCTTTATTAAAGATTTATGTCAATTATGCTGAAGCAACACTGAGAACTGGGTCAGAAATTGTACTGCTGTATACTTCTATATGCATACACGTGTCACTTTTCAAAATGATGTTTTGAAGGTACAGTTGAGTTCCTAGTGTCTATGGCTTGCCATGGGACTTCCTTGGTGGCTCAGATGGTAAAGAATCCACCTGCAAAGCAGGAGGCCCAAGTTCGGAAGATCCCCTGGAGAAAGGGATGGCTACCCACTCCATTCTTGCCTGCAGAATTCCATGGACTGAGGAGCCTGGAGGGCTACAGTCCGTGGGATTGCAAAGAGTTGGACAGGACAGAGCCATTAACACTTTTTACATGGCTTGCCGTATTTGTGATTAGGTTACTATTTTCATCATCTTCCTGAAAAGAGAAAAACCAATATGTCACATACAATTATAAGGTTATTTTTACATTTGCAAAAGAGGGATATACATGTGAATGAAAACATGGCTCCTTAATTGGGGAAGTGAATCAGTATCATGTGGGAAAAAACCCTGTAGAAACATGTATTTAATAAACATGTGTTTATTAAGGAAAAATCCTAATCGTCATCTTTGTCAAAGGACAGAGATAATACCATTTGATGTTTAATGTCCTTTATTTGAGTCAAACAAGGTAGGTGCACAAGCAGTAGGGTACTCTTTCCAAGAGATCTGGGGCAAGAGTGAGGGTCTTGTTGTTGTTGTTGTTGTTGCTGTTTTTCAGTATAAGTTTATTTGGTTGCATTGTGTCTTTACTGCAGTATGTGGTGTCTTCACTGCATTATGCTGATCTTTCGCTGAGGTGTTAGGATTCTCTAGTTGTGGCGCAGGGGCTTATTTGCTCTTTTCCAGATCAGGAATGGCATCTGTATCGCCTGCATTGTAAGGGGCCACTGGGCCACCAGGGAAATCCTTCAAGAGTGAGTTTTATTGCGTTTAGAAGAGGCAGTGTGGAAACAAGGACGTGGCTGGCTAAGAAGCTGGAGTTTCTTATAAGGCTGAGAAGTCCTGTTTTCTAGGGTAAGAGAAGCCAGCTGTAGTTGATTATGACCGGTGGATGATGCTGTTTCCTGGACAAGAGGTGTTTCCCAGAAGTGCGGCTGACTTAAATTCTGATGTGTGACCTGAGCTGGGCTACTGGGATGGCCTTTATGTGGGTCCATACAACTTTCATTATCCTCTTATGCTGTTTTAGATGAACTTGAAAATTAGTATTGGAAAGTCTCTCTGACTAGTTCAAATGGCTGATGTTTATGTCATTTTTGATCCAGATATCCAAAATATAGAGTTTTGTACAGAGGTACAGTCATTTTCTAAACTGAATTAAGCTTCTGGTATAAAGTACCAGAGTATTTGGGGTATAATGACCTCTCATCCAAGTGATTAAGAATTAAAAGAATAAAATTCATAACACATATGCTATTATTTAGTTTTATAAACTGTTAATAAGCTAATAATAAGTCTAAGAGCTTTATAATAAAGAGGAAATTATGATAGCCAGGTACACGTTTAGTTATATGTTTGATCATGCATTTATTTTTAGAGGCCTAATGTATATTTTTCCCCCCAGCAGTTTTTTAGTTATATTTTTCCATAGTGATTTTTTAAAAAACAGCTATCATTTCATAATTCTTAGTTTATCAGAGAAACCAGCTTTATCTCATTTTTAATAAATGCTGCTAATGAATTCAAGTCTAGTTGGCATAGATTCTCTGAAGTCTTGGAAGTATATGCATACCAGTTATGAAACTGAATTCTTATTCTCATATAATTTTTTTCTTTCTTGTTCAGTCTTGCAGCCCCATGGACTGCAGCACTCCAGGCCTCCTTGTCCTTCCCTGCCTCCCTGAGTTTGCTCAAATTCATGTCCATTGAGTCATTGGTGCCATCCAACCATCTCATCCTCTGTCACCCCTTTCTCCTCCTGCCTTCAGTCTTTCACAGCATCAGGGTCTTTTCCAGTGAGTTGGCTCTTCTCATCAAGTGGTCAAAGTATTGGAGCTTCAGCTTCAGCACAGTCCTTCCAATGAATATTCAGGGTTGATTTCCTTTCGAATTGACTGGTTTGATCTCCCTGCCATCCAAGGGACTCTCAAGAGTCTTCTCCAACACCACAGTTCAAAAACATTGATTTTTCAGCGCTTAGCCTTCTCTGTGGTTGAGCTTTCACATCCATATATGACTACTGGAAAAACTATAGCTTTGACTATATAAACCTTTGTCAGCAAAGTGATGTCTCTGCTTTTTAATACGTTTTCTAGGTTTGTCATAGTTTTTCTTCCAAGGAGTAAGCATCTTTCAGTTTCATGGCTGCAGTCACCATCCACAGTAATTTTGGAGACCAAGAAAATAGTCTGTCACTGTTTGCATTGTTTCCCCATCCATTTGCCATGAAGTGATGAGACCAGATGCCATGATCTTAGTTTTTTGAATGTTGAGTTTTAATTCTTCTTGCTTTCTGCCATGAGGGTGGTATCATCTGCATATCTGAGGTTGTTGATATTTCACCTGGCAATCTTGATTCCAGCTTGTGCTTCATCCAGCAAGCATTTTACATGATGTACTCTGCATATAAGTTAAAAGGAATCATTTTGTCTATCCTATTATTCTGCATAATTTTGTTTATCTAATGCAATAGAATTATAGTTTAAAAAGTTACAGAACTTATTAGATACTGTTTAATTATAAAGTATTTTGTTTTGAAGATGTGTTTAAAGTTAATGGCTCTAAAGACAATTTTTGTATTCCAACTTGGACCTTGCATCTAGTTCAATTTGAAAATAAAGAAAACAAGAATTTAGGTAAGCGACAAAAATATGATCCACATGATAGAGTGGTGCTTTGCAACACTAATAAGATAGTTAATACAAGTCATTAAGGTAGGTTGATAACAGGAGACAAAATATTAAGGGTTAGAGGAAATATGTAAGAATCTGAAGAAAGTAAAATGAACCAGAGAAAGCAGCGTTAAAGGTGGTGATTAAGAAATTTGTGCTGAATAGAGGAGTTGTTGAAGCCTAAGGAAACAAAAAAAGAAGTTAGGGGAGGGAAAGAGGTAGCAAGCCTTGTTGGTGAGTGTTCTGAGCTACTGGAGCAAGGTTCTGACTGGCAGCAAGTGGGAGATGCCTGTAGTTTGACTGCTAGGGAGTGGAGGAGGGAGAAAGCAAGCACCTCTTTAAAAAAATTTATGTCAAAATGGTGTTCAGTGGTCCATCACATTGAATCAACACACCTTTATGGAGAACATTATTTAGCACACCTTAGGGGGGCACATTTCTCTTGGTCTTTGAACTTGAAAACCTTTTCTTATTGATCTTTAATATGGGTCATTGAACAGATTCTGTTTTACCTGATTAGATAAATGGTAACAAGACTTAGGTCGACTTCTTCTATTTTACTGTACTTACTTAACAATTCACTTTGTCAAATTTCTACCCCCTCTACAAGATTAAGGAAATTAGTGGTTACAAGGTAATGCAATTTATTCAGCTTGAAAAGTTACTGAGGCATATATTTTCCCACCTTCTTAACCATCATTTATTTATTAGAGTCATTCCCTGAAGTGTATGATGAGTCAACATTTCTTTTGCCCAAGTCCAATAAATCAAAGCATTATTTAATTTAAAATGTTATAAATTATGTACATGTTAATGTTCTTTCTTAATATTCAACTGGAGACTTTTTCTCAATTAGCTTACCAAACTGTTACTAGGTTCCTCTGTGTCTGTCTGGTATTTGAACAGAGAGGCAGCTAATTAGAATAACAGAACAGCATGATTGTCATTCCTGCATTTTTATAGGTTTTTTTTTTTTAAGGGGATTTTCTTTTTAAAGGAAGCTGTGCCAAAAAATATATTATATTACTAAAATGTATTATATTACTAAATATAAGATCCACACTCTTTCATAAGGCACTTTTTCACCTCATTATCTAGACACTTCTTTATTTTCTATCATAATACCAACCAAAAAATGGAATGTTTTCCCAAGTTTAAAAAAAAATACAAAAAACCTTTCATGCATAAAAACTCAAACTGCTAAAACAAATATGTCAGGAGGTGGTTTTTGACAGAAGATCTTCTCCATTACAAAAGAATTTCCTGAAGATTACTTTAAATAGACAAGTCCCTTAGTGTGCTGAGAATCCAATCAAAGAATGTTCCAAGTTTCAAACACTTTCTTTTATGGGCACACCTGTTCCTAATATGCATATGTAAATGCATGCTATTGACATGTGTGTCCCAGCATGGGGGGGATAAGTGAAAAATGGTTTGTCAATTGCCAATGTTGAAAAAACAGCCAAGATGATGTAATCTTCTTTGGCCATATACTATTTTGTCCTGCTAACCTCTCATCCTTTCATCCCACTCCCAGAGGAGAGGGTTGGAGATGAAGTGAAATTTTGCTCAAGGAAGCATCCTCTGTGTTATACTACAATAAAACGTTTTTAAAAAGAAAAAAAAAACCTAGAATCTTAAAATATTAAAAAGAAACACACTCTGTGGAAATAGAGGAAACTATTAGATAATACTAAATTAGGTAATGCTAAATAAGTTTTACCCTCCTATTCTAGTTCTTAGTACCCTTAGATCAGAATACTCCAAATTTGTCACCCTTGTGTGCTTTTAGTAAATTGATCTATTTAATCGAATCCTTAAAGCCCATGATATTTATAGCGCTTATTTCTGTGAATTGTGAATCTGCTCACATTTGTTGTTCATGAAATTGTGGAAAGATTTTTCATGTATTTTCATGAATAGCTTTGAGTGTGAGCTCCTTCAAAATAATACTTTCATGGCTTTTTAAAATGGTCCCTAGTAACTATACCTGGTACCTTGTACCTAGTGCTACATATGGATGCATAAATAAAGGACAACATATATTGGACAAGTGTTAGACTTTAGTTTACTTCTGCTATTTCACTTAATCTCAACACAAATCTGTGCAGCTGGGGCATTATTCGTACTACTCACCTTCTATGTAAGACTAAGTGGACGCGCTATAGCCATGCGTTCTGGGAAACAGACTCACTCAGAAGGACAATGCAGAGAGTGGAGTGCAGTTTATTACACCGGCGGACCCACGGCAGAGTCTCCTTAGCCAAGGACCCTGACCAACTTTTGTGAAAACCTTATAAACCTATGTACTGCTCAAGCCCACATCCCCGAATTCCTTAAACCTAGCCTGGAAAGTGTTAAAGGGAGATACAATCAGGTTACAGCCATGATTCATAATCAGAAGGGTCAGCTGGTTATACATGGTAGCCTACATCAGTGGGTGCCATGAAGATTACAAAGGTTATTGACTGCGTAGGGGATTATTACATTTTTTTGGCGATGGGAAATCTTGGTATGGAATCCGGTGTTTATCAGTCCGGGAAGCCAGTTCGGCCATAGATATGTTATCCCCCTGGCTACTAGGCGCATAGTCCAAAGCTCACTGAAAGTGCAAGACGGAGTTTCCTCTTTTTTCGAGATGGAGTCAGCTCAGCCTGTTCCTGTCCTCCCTCAGACTCAAAGACAGCTCTTGCCCAGTGACGGACAGTGAGCTGACTTCAGACTTGCCATGTGCTCATGGACTCATCTATCCCTTCACTGGCTCTTGCTCCCTTTCTCCGCTCAGTAATATAAATTAAAAGTTACAGTCTTTTATCCTTATTATTGTGCAGCTATATGCGTCACTCCTTCATTGTTTTCCAGTTTACAGTATAAGTGCAGGTTTACCATGATGATCCATCCTTCCTTTCTTTGGAAAATTCACCAAGAGCAGGAGGAAGAGACCTCAGGGGAAGCACAATTTGAAAAGAAACTCCATTTTGTTTCAGTGTTAAATTTTAACTTTCAATCCCGCTGAAGTATTTACTCAACTGTCAGTAAAATGACAAATCTTCTACCTCATTTCACAAGAGGGCAGCACTTTCTTTTAAAATTTAAAGTATGACTCTTAAAAATATAGTCAAATTAACTTTTTCTGTCTTGAAGTTAAGCTTGAGTGATTTATAGAAGGACTAGTACCTTTCTTTTTTGGGGGAAATTTAAGAGTAAGATAAATGCAAAATTTTAGAGGAACGTGGGATCCTTTCAGGAAATGAAAAGATGAATTATAATAGCCCCTAGAATTTTTTACTTTAAAGTTGTGAGATGAACTACTTCAGTAACTTTTTAATTATGTAAGAGTCTAATAAGATCATGGCTTTCACTTCAATTTTAAAATCACATTAAGGGTGTATCATTGTAGTAAATTCTGGTTGTTTTCCTCTTGTCAATTAAAGACTATTTATTGGACAGTGGCTGTATGTTAAGCAGCCTACAGGGCATTTGAGGCACAAATTAGCTTTTTCTCCCTCTTTTTTCTTCAAAGAGCCTAATCTCTAATGAGGTGAAAGGAAAGTTAAAACAAATTCACAAAACAACCTCTAAACAAAACATGCTATTAATACCTGTAGGTAAAGTATGGGGTGATAGTGCAGCTTACTGGAGATAGGCAGGAGGAACGAGAATTGTTGAGTTAAAGCTGTGTAATACAGGGCTTTGAGTAGAGGGTGGAAACTGGGATGGAACTTAATGGCTGGGTAAAACTTGAACAGATAGAAAAAAGGGAGGCTATTATTTGAGAGGAAAAGATCCTATCACTGGAGAAAAAGTGGAGTGTGTATTGCAGAAAGTTAGAAAAACGTCCTTGAAAATATTTTGTGGAGATCACAGCTGGAATTGTATGGCAAGGTCACCAGTCACATGCGACTATTACATTTAAATTAAAATGAACTAAAACAGAATCAAAATGTAGTTCCTCAATCACATTAGCCACGTAAGACCCATTCTGCTCTTAGGTAAATCAAAAATAGAGACTATTTCCACCATTGCAGAAAGTTCTACTGGACAATGCTGAATTAGAGTTTAGATATTTTGGGGTTGGGATGTGAAGCATCATTAAATAAACATAGAAGGGCTGATATGATAGTATCAAAAACTGGTAACAGTGTCAATATGTTTAAAAAACTGAGATAAGTTTTATTATTTGGCTCTCTGGTTGATTATAAAAGGGTCTCTGAAACAATATTCCAAAGGTTTTGTGCAGTAGCAACATTGCTTGGGTACTTGTTTAGCCTCCCAAAGTTATAATTTTAATGCCAGTGTTCCTTTAAATACTAGATTTGGTATTGTGCTCTCAAAGGCTCTATTACTTCAATCATCTCATAATTTTATTTTAAAGTTAAAACACCTGCCAGATCAAATTTTGCATTTAAATAGTGCTCTGAAGCCTTGGCTTGACAATATTTAATGTGGAGTTAGTGGTTCAGTGGGAAAAAAATCCTCCTGCCAATGCAGGAGACGTGGGTTCAACCCCTGTGTTGGGAAGATAACCAGAGAATGAAATGGCAACCTACTCCAGTATTCTTGCCTGGAAAATCCCACAGACAGAGGAGCTTGTTGGGCTACAGTCCATGGGGGTTGCAAAATAGTTGAATACAAGGCAGTGACTAAGCAACAACATAGAATCATTATAGCTTCCTTCTACTATTGATACAGCCTTAAACAAAAAATTGCCAGATCACAGTGTCCCATGGTTGCTTAAGCTGCAGTTGTACATTTCCTGCAGTATTTTGTTAAAGACACCCATTCCAGACATGGCAAACAAAGCAGAGTCCATGGTCTTTTCTCTCTCACTACTGTAACTTAGATCCATGAAAGAAATCGCTGTTTGTATTTGCAGCATCTCTTAAGCCATTAGTGGACTCTCGTCCTCAACTCTCTCTGCCAACCCACCAGGTCAGATCACGTAGCCCAGTTTTAAAGGTGAAGCCGTACTTCAATTGCCTTGAGCAACTCAGGCTAGATATTCTTTTCTTTGGGTGTACATCAATGGGTTTTATAAGCATTCCTTATTTTTTTTATAGGGTAGAATATCACAGTATTAGATGACAATAGGAGTACTGGTTTCCTTAGAAAAAGAATAGCTTGAATTGTACAATGCCTATTTAGACACAAAGTCATTACTTAAATAAGCTGGAGTTACTAGTTATAGAGTAACTTATGAGAACAAAAAGGCTTTGTCTCCATCTCTTTTAGAAAAGTTTACCATTGACCAACCCACTGCTGTGGAAGCCTTGTTTCTATTGAGGTTTGATTTGCTAGAATGTCAGGCCATCTGGCACCTCAAAGTTTCTGAAACTTGCAGAGACAAAAATGACTGTCCACAGGGGCATTTACTTTCACGTCTAATGAGGCTACCATTTTTAAATAGGTGTCTACCTTGAAAGATAATTTTGTTTTACTTGGGAATTTTCCATCTATTTCTTGAATTAATGTTGTGTGGAAAAAGGAACATGGCTCTGTAGTAAAATTTTCACACAGAATGAAAGACAAAATAAAGTGTCTCATTGCAGGCAGTCACATCTCCAGCCCCCTCTTAGAGGTATCTGTCTTATCTGTTTCCAGAAATATTGTCTGTATTTCATACATTGTTCCTTTATGTAACTATATCAATTATCTCTGCTTTTTTAGTGTATACATATATCCCATATACATGATGTAATGAGATTATTTCTTATCTGCACATAGCAGTCATCTCCATCATTCCCAAAACGGTACAGCATTCCATTATAGGAGTCCACCATAATTTATTTACATAGTTATCTATTGACAGACATTTGGATTATTTTCAGCTTTTTGCTCTGTCACATATGACTTACTCTGCATCCTTGTACATAGGTTTGTTCGTATGTTTGCAAATTAAATTCCTAGGGATAGAATTTCTGACTCAAAGTTTATATGCATTCTAATGTTTGATGAATTTTGCTAAATGATCCCTAGCCTCAAGTTAGGTGGATTTTTAAAAGTCAACTCTGCTGCTTTTAATAATCTTCAGGAAATGTAATGGCTTAACTTAATGCTATCAAACATAGGAATTCCTCATTCCATAATCAAGTTTTATTATGAGCTGGATAATGCATTGTCTGGGTTCACTGTCTATAGAGTACTTTATTGAAACTTTTTGGGGAGGAAAAAAAGACATAATGTAGAATTTGTTGCTTAGTATAAACAGATTAGGGAATGAAGATAAAGATACAGATAGTAAATAAAATTAAATATCCTCAGGGAGAAAAAAGGATGACTATACTCTTTGGAGGAAGCCATATTTGTAAGTATAAGAGGTTTGTGTGGTACATGTATTGATTAGTTATTGTTGAGACTAGTGAGGGTGAATTATGCTTAGGGGCTCAAAGTAGGCTTAGGGCATGATTTTGCAGAGAATTGCAGGTGAGAGGCTAAGCAAGAAGATGGCAGGAGCATGGACCAGAGCTGAAGCAGTAACTGAACTTTGAATGGATTGGCCTACAAGCCTCACAAAAGCCCCACCTGTTTTATTGTACAAAGAAGTCTCTCCGATCTCACTAGGTTAGTCTGAACTTCTTCGTGGTTCACTGAATGTCCAGTTCCTTAAATCCGTACTGAGATTGTAGGAACACTGCCCCCTGGGAAGAGTACCAGTGTTTTACTCGGGAGTGAAAACAGCACCTTCAATTTTGATTTATCTTGACACATTCATCCCTATTATTAAAATTTGTATTTTAATTTTGGCTTTAAATGTCTCAATCTGAAGAGCTGCTGAAAGTTGGAAAAACCTTTTAAAAATCTTTAAGGACCTTCTTCAAAGCCCTTTCATTTTAGTTGCTTATTCTGCCATCAGAGCACATCTGGAATTGTGAGGTTCAGCCATCTGGGATGGTTTCACTCTTGTCTGATGCTGCATAGTTTTTAGGAAGGATATGGATTTGAAGCATTAACTTATCTTGGCATTATTTTAGTCACCTAATAAAGTACTCTCTGAATCATTAAATATTGAGAAGGTTGCCGAAGGCTGACCCCTGCACCTGGTTGACTAACTCAGAAGCAAATCAGCTGGCATTTTTCTTCCTCAGACCCCACCGCACCCATCCGCTTCCCACAAGAAGAAAAAGCTGTTTGTGCCTTTAGAAATGCAGAAGAGTCTTCTGCCTGTTGGTTATGGAAATCTTATGTTGAATCTTTTATTTTATAATTTATAAGGTTTATTTCCCAATTGCTACCCTTATAATTATCAAAATAGATAACATTATTGAAGAGATGAACGTGCAAAATAACTCTTTGTGCACCAAGCATATTGCCTAAACTTCCTGGGATAAAAGGAGAGTTCCGCCTTTCGTCAGGGGGCTCAGGCCTCCATTTTAGAGTGAACCTTCTGCCCTTTAGGGCTGTATATTATTTTAAATAGCTACCAGCTGACAGACTGGGTTGCTGGCTGCTGTTAACTAGAAGGTGGTAATGTATTGAGTAGTCTTCCCTTAAGAGAACTACAGAGGCAGTAGACAATGAATGGAAATCTCAGATCATGATTAGGGTCTAGAAGCTATTTTATTTTTGACATAAACCCCAAGTAATAAAGGTTATGAGAAAAGACAATTCTGTATAGTCCTTTCAAAGCCATTAGAAGCGGGATCTTAAGTCTGAATGGCTTTGTAATAAATAAATTTTTCTACGCACGCCTGAAGCTCTTCATTTTGAATAAAGCCATGATGTACCGATTTATTTATAATCACCTATTGACCTCCATATGCTTTGCTTTAGAAACTACCAAGAAGACTTTCTTTTCTTTTTGTTATCTTGATCAGTGTAAAGAGAAACCTGTTAGGTTTTGCATAGGAAACATACTTTTGTCTTTACAGTGTTTATAAATGTGAAGTTTAAGTTTAGTGGGAAGGGTACTTTAAGATCCACTATTTGGGTATGGCATAAATTGTTTTTCAGCAAAGCATTTAGACTTCTCTTTTTGCTTATATTTGACTGAACCCTAAAGAATGTTTTCTTGCCTTGATGGAATTGCTAAAAAGTAAGTCATCTTTTAACAAACTAAATAAAATACTGTTTTGAAGTGTAAAAAGTTTTTAAATTAGCTTATCCTTTGAACGTTTTTGCCAAAGCCATATATACATGTAGCTCTCTTCATTTTGGCAGTGGAATGTCATCTTATTAAGTAATGTAAGTTTAGATTTTATTGATTCCATTATTGACTTTTTCTGTTCTTCTCCCTGGTTCTGTAACCTTCACTTTCTCATGGGACTGTGTTGTCTACGTTTGAGACATGATTTATTTAACTGGGGAATCTTAGAATAGTCAGTGTTTCTTGATCTGTTACAAACAGATTGGTAGAATTATGTTTATTCCACTTGAAGATTTAGTGCACAATTTCTTGGCACATTACTTTAGACTGGCAAAATGTCAGTTGCCTCAGATTTCACCATTCAGTTTACTAAGTTTCTGTGGTGATGTATTGCTTTCACTGGGGGCCTGGTTTTTTTTGTTTAATAATTACAGAATTATAGAAGATAATTTATCAGAGATGTGCTTGGTTAAAAACAGAAAGGACTATGGAGATGTAAGGAATATTACCAAGAGGTTATTTTGTGTACAGAGTTTAAACTGAGAAAATATTCTTATTTATAGATGCCAAACACAAACACATAGTAAAACGTGCTCACGGTTGTAAAAACAATTCACATTTTACAGGTTTTACTTCTAATGTGTCACTCAGTTACATAGGGCACAGTCCTTTGGAATAATATACTAAATGTTTAGCTATTTAAAATTTATGGAGTATCTTTGGACTTTACATAAAATAATTTGTCTTTAACCCTTTAAAAATAAAATTGTTAATGTCACTTCTGCCTCAATTAAAAACTGACACTTTTAGTTACTTTACAGTGTTTTAGTGAAGATATAGTTACAGTCTTGTTAAAATTAGGTGAGAATAAAAAACGTTTTTCTTTGAAATGGTTCCATGTGGATCCATTTTTCTCCGAAAGAGGATGTCGTCATAGCTAGGTTCATCACTCTCTTAGTCTTTGGCATTTTACAATTTTGAGTGCGTGCATGCTCGCATATCAAGTCGCTGCATCGTGAAGCACGCTTTGTGATCCTATGGACTGTAGCCTGTGGGGCTGCTCTGCCCTGTCAGGATCCCCTCCAGGCAAGAATTCTGAGTGGGTCTCGGTATCCTCCTCCAGGGGATCTTCCAAACCCAGGGACAGAAACTAGGAGTAGGGAGCTTTAAGGATTCCCTTTTCTGCCCAAGCAGAGGATACTAGTTCTGAGAATGAGTGTTAAACATTTTCAGGGAATATCAGGGCGGTGAGTGGTTGGTTGGTAGAGCCTCTGACTTCTGGGCACCCTACTCTTGAATTCCATGTGGGAATTCTTCTCTTTCCTTGTTGTTGTTCGGTCACTAAAGTTGTGTCTGACTCTTTGCGACACCATGAACTGCAGCACACCAGGCTCCCCCATCCTTCACCATCTCCCAGAGTTTGGAGTTTGCCGAAATTCATGCCCATCGAATCGGTGATACTATCTAACCATCTCTTCCTCTACCTCCCCCTTCTCCTTTTGCCTTCAAATCTTTCCTAGCATCAGGGTCTTTTCCAGTGAGTCAGCTCTTCGCATTAGGTGGCCAAAGTATTAGAGCTTCGCATCAGTCTTTCCAATGAATATTCAGACTGATTTCCTTTAGGATTGACTGGTTTGTTCTGTCTTTATCTCTTCTAGAACTAAAGTGCCAGCTTCAGGCATGCTGATAAAGTTCCTCCTGCTCTTTGCTTCAGGGAAGGTACCCTAACCCTCTGGGTGCTGCTGCTTTTCCCGTGTAAAGATTAGCCTTGCCGAAGGATACCAGATGTTCGGAGCTCTAATTGTATCATACCACTCTTGTCTTGGTATAAAATCCCTTTAAACATAAGGCTCTACTTTAGGGAAAGACTGTGTTCCTCCTCTCTGTTACAGAGAGTTTTTCTTTAATTCGCTCTTCTGATATATGCATGAAACGGAGTTGTGGGGCAGGGGGCGGGAGGTGCGGTTCGTGTTTGCACACGTCTCTGATCGCAATCACCCAGCACCCTGGGTGGTAATTGGACGTTTGCCCAGCTGAGAAAGTGTTCTTCTCTCTCTCTCTCTCTCTCTCTCTCCCACCCCCCTTTATTTATTTATTTATTTATTTTTTTTGTGGTGCTGGTGCTGGAGGTGGTGTCCATGCTGGTGGTTCCTTTTGTCTTGTATTCATGTAAAAAGTTTATCTGTTGCTGCTGAGAGATCTCCGCGTGTGGCCCCTGAGCCCTCCCAGATCAGGGTTGCCCTGGTCAGTTTCTGTGTAAGTGTCTTCACTCCGGTTTTGATGATTGGTCTTCATGCTGATGTCAGTGCTTTTTCTTCTGGATGTACACTGCACAGACTAATTTTATTTCTAAATTTCTGGATAATCAGTGTACTACGCTTGTGTTTGAAATTGTAGTATCTGTGTATAAATCTGAAATGGGCACTTTGAAAACACATTCCACTAGAGATCTCATAAAGCCATCTTGCCTCTGGGGACATGTTGATTTTTATGAATAAATGATGAAAATATTTATTAAAGCCTGTTAAATTTGTATAGATCTGCATATGTAAAACACATGCTACTTCAATACTGATATGAATAAGTTGGGAATGACTTGGAAAGAAAAATTGTTTGCAAATCCAAAAAATAGTAACTACATTGCATAGTGTTCCCCTATAGCATTTGTTTTTTCCTTTTGTTTGGAATCTCTTTCTCCATGTGGTTAAATGAGTGCTAATAGTTTTGATATTTAAGTAATTCAAATAGCTTAAGTAATTCAAATAGCTTTTTAGGAGATACATATTCTAATTTCAGGGTTACTTTTCCTTTGCTCTAAGTATTGATGCAAAAAAAAAAAAAGC
>SJYC01040646.1:0-12003 GCA_006408675.1 Madoqua kirkii
TCTGCACACAATTAAAGAAGTATGTTTCATATGATCGTATTTGTTATATTTTTATTGGTATATTAAATAGCTATGTGATGCAAAAACAAAATCACATTTTTGCCTTGGAATGATGTCCCTAATAGCAGTGCAAATAATATATCATTTGGATTAAACTTTTTCCTTGAAAGCATTCAAACTCTTAAAACTTTGTAGAAGATAGTGTTTCTCTCAGTGTCAGGAATAATTTAACATCAATATAGAGGGCACATTTTAAAATAACTAGTTATTGCTCACATTTTGAGTAATTTCACTTAAGTTTTATTTCAGAAACAAGTGATTTCCTCCATGAAAACAGTCAATGAGATTAAAAAAAAATACTTTCCTTTTAAAAAGACTTTCCCATCCATTTTGCTGTTAAAACCTATTTAGAAATAATGCAAAATAATCACACTTATTTTGTTTGATGATTTGTATGGTGCTGTGCTCCCAGCCCCTCATGTTTTCATGGGTGGGCTCTGAACTGGAATGTGGGTCCTGTGATTATTCAGGACTGAGACAATTTGAGAGGTTCTGGTACTGCAGATCGGGGCGGGGAAACCTCCAGGAAGTGGGAGTGAGCTTCTCTTCAAACTGTGTGTGAGGGGTGGTGGAAGGGAGGATGCTGATTAAAATAATAAACAACTGCTGAAAGAGAAGTGGATTACCACACTCCTGTCAGATTGGCCCGGGGAGCTGCCAAAGCTGATGAGGCTGCCTGCCCTGTTGCACACTCTGCAAGGGGGACCATGAGACCTGCTGCTTAAACTTTTCTCTGGGTGCATAGAACCACTTTTTAAATAACTTAGTTCTGTTGCACTGACACAGCATCCCTTAGGCACAGCTTGACTTAGGGAAATGGATTGAAACTAGCTTGGTGGTTACCATAGCAACACAGGCTGCCGGTGTCTGTGAGAGTGCAAGCCGGTGGCCTCTTGTCCCGTGTTTGGGTGTTTCTTCAGACAGGAGTGCCCTCCTCGCTGTTCGAACTCCACATAAGTCATGTTTTTTGAAAACTGGCTCCTTACCCAGGATTTTTTTTTCTCCTTTTTTTTCCTGAAACCAATGTGAATGGAGGAAGTTGGTAATGCTTGGCTCTTTATTTTTATTCTTTTTTTTTTCTTTCTTTCTTTTTTTGGCCTTCTCTCATGCAAGTTTCCAGGATATAACTTCTTTTTTTGCTGTGCGTAATTGAGACCAAACTCTAAGCTTGGGGCCCAGGAGAGAACAGTTGTGGGCTGCAGGTCATTAGTGAGGTGAACAGAAGGGACTCCTAAGCTTCCCAGAGAAAAAGGAGACCATGCCAGCCTCGTGGAACGCAGCTAGCAGAGAACATACCGACAGGTCTTTTCCTTATGAACTCCGAAGTCCATGAAGTCCCGGAGCCTCAGTGAAGTGGCTAAAATGTCCCAACGCAAGCTGCTGCTGCTCATGGACCATAGCTCAAGGGCAAGGCTTGTAAAGGATTTTACAAAGGATTTTAAAGTATAGCCAGAAAAGACACAGTTTTTAGAAGTTAAATGCTGTTGTCTGAAGGAAGTTTGCCGGAAAGATGTAGGCTTCAAGGGCTACTGGACAATGATTGGTCTGAACTTCAGCTTACGGGAATTGCTGACAAAATTTGAAAAGGTATGCAGAAAGCAGACTTCACGAATGTACTTTTTTTTTTTTCCTCTTCTTCCTTTCCTTGTCTTCTTCTTTCTACTATGCATTTGGATGGCAGATATTCTATCAATTCTGATTATTTAATATAATTTCTAAGGCATTTAATTTGATAGCCTCTTAAATTTTTTTTTCTTTTTTTTTTGCAACTAAAGATTGAGTTAGCAATCTTTCCTTTGGTCTGGAGGGCTTGTCATGATGCCTGTCAGTTTTAGAATTTCACATCAGAAGAGATCCTTTGTAGTCAGGTCGGCTTGTAATTTAATTGAAAGTTATTTTGGAAAAAAGAAAAAAAACAGTAACAACACTCTGTTTTCATGCCAGAGTCTGACTTCATCAGGCGTGGGTTCTGTTTTCCATACCCCTTAGGTTTCTCTCCCTGCAGTGGCCAAGCACTGACTTTTCTAGCCTCATTTCTGAAGTTTCAGTTCTGAGAGTTGGGGGAGAATGCCTCCCAGGGATGATGGCCCATTTGATCCTAGACTTTGCCTTTTTCTTTCCGGCTGGGTCTGTCTTAAATGTGTAGTGCTTGTGTGCACCGTGGAGCTTTCATGCTTGGATCTTTATTTTTGCATTTAGTTCTTTTTTTCCATAGGAAAGTTCTTGGCACACTCTAAGATTGAGTCTAGCCTGCCAAATGCTACCTTACATTTATAGTTAAACAAAACAGAAACCCCCAACGTGCTGCTCATGGGCTCCTGCCTTCCTCAGCTTTTGGATACCAAACACCTATTTTCTTTCAACTTCCCATGTTTAAAGGAAAGGAAAGGGGCAGAGGATCCGCTGTGCATAAATCAATTACTTATCAGTTGTTGAAGATGTACTCAGGGGCTTTCACCACGAATACTCTATGGTTCACTGAATATACAAACATAAGCAAGACTATATTGAGTCACTGAAATAATAATGAGCTTTTTCTTACAAACCCACAATTGCTGGAGGAAAAACAGCATAAAACTGCGTCATTTTATGAAAAGTTTGAAAGCTTTTTCAAAACAGTTGCAGGCATTGCTTGCCTCCTGATGGCAGAAGCAGTGCAGTGAAAAGAGGATGGAAGAATTCAACTTCTGGTCAAATGATCCCTCCTCCTGGCTTCTCTCCTTGCACCCCAACTGTCCTAGCAAGGGTTGTTAACTCAGGACTCACTTTGACCTCTCCTTTAATATGTTATTAAGCACCTACATTCCTGAGGATAAAGGATGGTTCCTGGTTAACTCACCCACCATTTAGAAGGGTGGAGGAGATTAGAGAAACTTTCTTTATGGCAGCTGGAAACAGCAGGTGACAAACTTTATGACCCTAAAGAGGTCTGTTAGCTTGGTTTGCATAGATTTTTCTGTTTCTTCTTAAAAAGGTATAGGGCATATGTTTCATCAATAATTCATTACTTAGACCCCCTGAGAAGCAGTAATTGTGGGCAATAGCTGGACTTTTGTATTGTAATTGCTGTTATTAGTCTCCAAAGCCTAGGTCAGATCCCGGAGGTTAGTAACCTGCCTCAGCCTTTTGGCCATTTGACTGACAAAGTTACAAGTTCTGGTCATATTCCTTTGTTTCCTTCTTTAACTCCTAAACTTTAGTACCTGCATGTTTCTATTTTAGTAGTTAAATTGACAGTAAAAGAAGCTTACTGACTTAGTCCTCTCAAAGGCTTGACTTAGGATTTTTTTTTTTTTTTTGAGACAGAGCAAAATCAAGTAAACAATTTTGTTGCCATTCATCATCTGAAGTTCTCCACACATATTTATATTTGTTTTAGACGCCTTTATAAAAATCTATATGAAAGTTAATCTCTTTGCCATATTTCATTTTTAGGAAGTTGTCATACGTGAGTGTATTTTTCTCCAACTTAAGTCTCTTTTAAAAAAATCCTTTGTATATTTTCACAAAAGCTATCTCATATTTAGCCAATGCTACATTGATCCCTTGCCAGGAAAACTATATTATGGAAAGATACCACTACGTCACAGCTCTCAAATACAGCTACATTCCCCCCAGCTCTGGAAGCAAAAATGTCATTTCTAGGGAAAGGCTAAGGCTTATTGCTCTAAAGCAAAAGGCACATGATGCCTTTGGAAACTGAGTAACAGTCTTCCCCCAGTCTCTTTATTCTTAGTTTCCTCAGTCTTATCTTTTCCTTAGTCTTAGTGATCTGCTTCTAGAGGGAATACTAACCTTGGTGATTTAACACTTTTCTCTTCTCATCAGTAACTGTGATCAGTTCAGTTCAGTCACTCAGTTGTGTCTGACTTTTTTTGACCCCATGGACTGCAGCACTCCAGGCTTCCTGTCCGTCACCAACTCCCGGAGCTTGCTCAAACTCACGTCCATCGAGTTGGTATTGGACCATCCGACCATCTCATCCTTTGTCCTCCCTTTCTCCTCCTGCCTTCAATCTTTCCCAGCATTAGGGTCTTTTCCAATGAATCAGTTCTTCGCATCAGCTGGCCAAGGTGTTGGAGCTTCAGCTTTAGCATTAGTCCTTCCAGTGAATATTCAGGACTGATTTCTTTGAGGATTGACTGGTTTGATCTCCTTGCAGTTCAAGGGACTCTCAAGAGTCTGCTCCAACACCACAGTTCAAAAGCATCAATTCTTCAGCGCTCAGCTTTCTTTATGGTCCAACTCTCACATCCATACATGACTACTGGAAAAGCCATAACTTTGACTAGAAGGACCTTTGTAGGTAAAGTAATGTCTCTGCTTTTGAATATGCTGTCTAGGTTGGTCATAGCTTTTCTTCCAAGGAGCCAGCGTCTTTTAATTTCATGGCTGCAGTCACCATCTGCAGAGATTTTGGAATCCCCCAAAATAAGAGTCTCTCACTGTTTTCTGTTGTTTTCCTGTCTATTTGCCATGAAGTGATGGGACTGGATGCCATGATCTTAATTTTTTGAATGCTGAATTTTAAGCCAACTTTTTCACTTTTCTCTTTCACTTTCATTAAGAGACTCTTTAGTTCCTCTTTGTTTTCTACCATAAGGGTGGTGTCATCTGCATATCTGAGGTTATTGGTATTTTCCCTGCAATCTGGATTCCAGCTTATGCTTCATCCAGCCTGAGCTTCAGCTATTAGCTGTAATAGCTTATGCTTGGGTTCTCAGAGCAAAAAGGTATTTTGCTGGTGTCCTGAAGCCATTTCAGGCTTTAAGAAAGCTCGAGTCCAAGTTTGCCATAGTCATGGGTTTTCTGAAAAGTTGCAGATTGGTCAGATAACTGAAATTTCCAAGTGATAGCCGATCTTCAACATAACTTCAGGACAGCAGTTTGTAAGTTGAAAGGGGATATCTAGTTTATGTTTTTGAAGTTTAGAGAAATCTAGTGGTTTGTGACTTACACTGGGTATCTGTTCACACATAGATGTTTGGCATATGGTTAGGGTCTGTAATTTGGTTAGCTAGTCCCAAAATGTGTGATGCCAGAATTGTGGTTTTCCACCAAAAGCAGGATGGGCAGATTGTACCTGGTACTCAGGGTTCCTGGGGACCCAGGTGGCAAGAAGGGTTCTGTAGTGTTTCCTCATGGTGACAGCTCACCTGGGATCAGGAAACCCCAACTGAAGGGAACCACGTGTTCTCCAGAGTAGTCTTAAAGAGGAGATTGAAACAGAAACTTCTCATCAGGGGAGGATGACCTTATGGCAAGAAGTACCAGTCAGCAAGCAGGTCCCAATCACTCAACTAGGTGATGAAGGGAGAGCATTTATATCAGGGTGTAAGCAAAGAGTTCATACTCATAATTGACTTGACACAGTAAGCTGATCCACTAAAGCACATTTCTGAAGTCCAGCCTGTGAGTTGTTTTATTGCTGCTTTGATTTTAATTAACAAGTTTTTTCCTTGAAATTACTTATAAAGAATGTATGTGATGGACTTAGTGGCTATTAATATTGTCACACTTGAGCCACGTACACTATGTGCTGTGTGTTCCATTTATTTATATAGTAGTCACAGAGGATAGAATAATGGACAGTTTTAGCTTAGTGACGTTTTGAGTGGCTGTTGCCTTTTATTATGCATTTCTGCTACTTGATGATTAATAATAATAGTAGTTCTTTAAGGGTTTGTGTGTGTGTGTGTGTGTTTCTGTAAGTCCACCCTCTTGGTGTATTCTTTGGGAAAGATGTTTCTTATAGTGACAAGACAGAGAGAAACCACTCGATGCTAAATTTCCTTTATGATTTTGATATCCTTTAGGATGACCAATCAATATTTAAAAATATAATTTGAAGCTATACTTTGCTGCTCAATTTGTAGTATCTAATTACAAAAAAATTATCCTAGAAAGACACAGTATCCAATTTCAAGATCTACTCTTTCTTTAATATATATTTAGTAAATATTTGAGAAGTGCATACTATATACCGGATACTGGGCTGAGTTCAAAGAGGGGCTGGATAACAGGGAAGACCTCCCTTCTTTGAGCTTGTAGCCAAGTAGAAGAAAATAGACCTTAAACAAGCGTGTGTTATGTAAGTCTGTAATTGAGCAAAAGGAGGGAGCTGTAAGTAAGTGTAAGAGGTAGCCATAATCTAATCTGAGTGCAGTGAAGTTTCCTCCGGAGAAATGACATTTAAGCTGGGACTTAAGATGACTTTAAAATTAAGGAAGGAACTGAGGTTGTGTGCTGATATGTGTATGGGGTTGTGTTGGGTAAGAAATGAGGAGCTTTCTGGGCAATAGAACTGCTTTTCACAGATTAGAAGTTGAACACAGTTGGGTGCCCAGGACTGTAGTTTAAAACATTTAAAATACAAAAACCTTTGAGTTTTCAAACTTGTTCGATTTTATTTAAACAATCCTATTTGGGGAATTATGGTAGGACAATAGTTTGATTACATTGGTTAATAACTGTTCTTAAACTCGTGTTCCTGTGCAGATCAAGCCTGCCTAGATAAAGTGCACCTCAGAAGGAAAGCCACTATGTTTTAACTCACTAGGATGTTAGTATGTTTTAGTAACAGTTGGTATCGAGTCAAGGATTTTGAACACCTTTTTTTTTGTTGTGAAAGATCTCTTTCTTGATAGTGGTGTTTGCTCTGTTGAAATTTAAAATATAGTTTGTTTATTGATTCTCTATTATTTCAAGTTGGCTTCTTCAAATTGTCTTGCAAGTGCAGTTAATTGTAAATTTGTTCCACTTGGTAATTTAACTTTTTTCCTACTCAGTTGTTTAGCATGTATTTATAATCACAGATAATGGGAAAAGAACATTACTGGCATTGATTTCTTACTTTTTAAATGCTCTTATATACTAGGGGATACCACTTTTTTGTGTGTGTCAAAATGTGCTTCCATAATTATCAGTAGAGTGGTTGAAACTTATGAGATTAGCTATTGAAAGAAAATATAATTTATAAATAATTAATTGAATGCTTTGTTGACATCAACAAATTAACTGTAATAATTAATTGACTAACTGCAATTGCTCCACATTCTAGAAGTTTCACAAACTGTCTCAAAGCATATTTACATAGCACATAATGACCTTTGAGGATACTGTTTGGTTGTGTATTTTTTAGGTAACACCTGCCTAATTTTAAAGATACTCATGATCCCTCATTTTCACAACCTGAAATTTTGGTAGTGATCCTACTGGGCTCTTGACAATCCATCCTAAATGGTCTCTGATTTCTGGTCTAACTTTTGAAAGGAACAGTAGATTTCTTTTTCCCTAATGCTTAGCTTTGTTGATTTAGCCTGAGCCTTGAGATGTAGTTGGGAAGTTTTTGCTAACCTCACTCCTTTGCCTTCAGGAAAGGGGTCAGAACTCCTTCAGAGAAAACGTTGCACTGGCCGTGTAGGGTTAGGTAAATATGCCATGCAAGAATAAACCAAAATTATGTCAACAAAGGGGATGATCTATCCTAACACCAACTTAGTTTTTGAAGACTTCCTAGTAGTATTGTTATGAATTTCTTTTTCTTATCAGAGAGCTAAAACAGTTCTGTTTACTGTAGTCTAAGGAAACATTTTTTCTTACATAATTATAGCCGCTATTTGATCCTTACAAAGAAATAAAATGTATGTGATTTACAGTATAAAGTGTCTGCATATAATATATCTAGGGGTTATATCATTAGAGAAATGTTCAGTTAGGGTAAAGCTGGTATTAAAATATCCACTATTGAGTAAGAAAATAAATAAATGCTTTTTCTTTATTTGTGTAGTTTATTTTGACCTGGGTAATGGGTGTTAGTACAAAAAGAGTAATTGTTCATCCAGTGAACCTCTGTGAACTCTTGTAACTGTTTTCTGCAAAGTTCTTCTGTAAGTGTGCATCTTAGGCTTTTGATGGTATTTTACTTAGAGTGTGTGTGTGTGTGTGTGTGTGTGTGTTCAGTTAGACACTTATTTGTCTAACTCTTCGCAATCCCATGGGTTGTAGCCCACCAGGCTCATTGGAAAAGACTCTGATGCTAGGAGGGATTGGGGGCAGGAGAAGAAGGGGACGACCGAGGATGAGATGGCTGGATGGCATCACTGACTCAGTGGAAGCGAGTCTGAGTGAACTCCGGGGGTTGGTGATGGACAGAGAGGCCTGGCGTGCTGCAATTCATGGGGTCGCAAAGAGTCGGACACAACTGAGCGACTGAACTGAACTGAACTGAGGCTCCTCTGCCCATGGAATTTTGCAGGCCAGAATACTGGAGTGGGTTGCCATTTCCTTCTCCAGGGAATCTCCCAAGCCAGAGATCGAACCTGCATTTCTTGTATTGGCAGGAGGATTCTTTACTACTGTGCCACTGTTTTACTTACACAGTAATACGTAATCTCTTTATTCTAACCCTTTGCTTTCTGTAAACTTCTGCATGATGCTTACGTTATTTGACGGTGTGTTGCAAGCCTTTCACATGAATTCCTGAAGTATTCTGTTTTCAAAATCTTAGTTTAACTGCTTGAATATGTTGCTAAGGTCCCTCTGTGCACATGACTGGCTTATGTTAAATGCTTGGAGGAGCATTCCTTTGTGCTTCTAGAGGGCTTACATTCCCATAACTAATTATCAATAAGCATTTCATGCTTTAATGTCTCTTTAATGGTCAGAGGCTTTCAGGTGACAGAGGTGAGCATTAGTAGGGCAAGCCAGCCGGCTATGCAGTGAGACTCAACCCTCTTTCATAGAACTTTAATTTATTTTAGCATTTGATGTTACATCAAGGTCGTGATCTGACAGCCTCCCATGCTGGCATCTTGATTTTAGAAACCAGTGCATCATTACACAGGGATCTATGAAGGAGCATGATTCATTAACCGCGTGTAATTCTAAATTTCCAGTGAGAAGTTGAGGCAAGGCTTTGCAATACAAGCTAAGTAATTTTAGATTCTCCATGTTACATTTTTGAAATGAAGAGATTAGGCAAAATGATTGCTACATTTCCTTCTACTTATTTGTCTGATTTTTCTTGGCATTACAGTCGTTAATATGCTAGTCAATCAGATGAACTTATACAAACATTCACTTATGCATTTTACAACAGTAAATTTATACCTATATCTATCTATCTACATCAGTTTTTGTGTGTGACAGAAACTGTGTAGGATACAGAAGGAATATTAAGATGATTGTCTTAATGCTTTGACCAAATAAATATGCCACTGACTGTTAAATTAAAAAAATAATGTATGTTTGTTTCTTCTTCTTTGATCATTTCCTGGTTGTTGATTTTCTTCCCCACTTTTGATGAGGCGCATGTGTGGAAGGGTTTTCTGCATATTGAAACTTATATTACAACATGAGTATATGATCACTGCTGGTGCAGTTAATCACAATTTTATAGAAATACTTATAATCATTGACTGGGCTAGTGACGTAGTTCTGTTTTACTCCATTTGTAATTGTGGCCAGATTGGAAAACCCATCACTTTATCTGATGTGAAGAGCCAAATTTGCTTCATGCTGTTGGTATCCAAATTTCCTCATGTTGTGGAATGCTCTTGTGAAACTTACACAACTGTTTATGAATCTTATGTCTATGCCTTTCTATGTCTCTTGAATATGAAAAGAAGCAAATAGGCTGCTTCAGGAAGCTGTGTTTTGAAACTGCCTTGTGATTTTTGGTGTGGTCCACTGATAATGATATTTAGGAACCTGCACAGGAAATTTGAGGCCAGTTTCTCCTTGGCAACGCAGAGCTTATTTACTCTGTCACTGAGCTTCTTGAGAAAAATGGCTATCATATTTACAGCCTAAGTTTTAAAACTTGGCTTTCAATGTATCTCTCTGGATATCTTCAAATGCATTTAAGGACACAAAAACAGAACAGTTCTCTTCTAAATGATAGGACTGTGGTGTTCAGGAGATGTCATGAAAGATTGATTCTTCCAGCAAAACTTTACTTTTCTTTCTCTTTTTTACTGAGAATTTCTATTTGAAACATCTCAAGCTAAGATTATATCCAGATTGCCATTTGCATGCATAATGTTGCTCAACCTGAACCTTGAATCAGTTTCTGGCTGTGTCCCACTGCTTCCCCATCAGTGTCTGCTCTGTACTGGCTGGGATGGAGGTGCTAGTAAAGCGGAGAAGAGTCAATAGTCTTAGAGTTTTTGTTTAATGGTTAATGCTAATTCTGAGTGTACTCAGATTACACTTTGCAGGAGACCTGGCTTGGCTTTGTCATTAGATAATCCAGAGACCAATGGGTTTGCAAATCTGGAGCATAAATTTTGCAGAAGCTATCCATCAGACTTTGTGTTCACCTCTTCCATGTCTCAAATATGACTCCATTAATGTCATGCTGCTGCTGCTGCTACTAAGTTGCTTCAGTCGTGTCCGACACTGTGACCCCATAGATGGCAGCCCACCAGGCTCCCCTGTCCCTGGGATTCTCCAGGCAACAACACTGGAGTGGGTTAATGTCATGCTAGATATCTCAGATCTTCTCAGAAGTTATAATACAACAGTTCTATCCCTTAACGTCATGTAAGTGTTATCTTTTTACCATGCTGATTGGAGTAATGAGGCACAAAAGGCTTTTCCATGTGTCCTAGGTCTGTTGATGCTTGAAAAACAATTACTTTGATGCTGGCCACTAAGCCTTTGTTCTTTTCTGGGGGGTTGGAGGCAATGTTTCCCTCTTGGTTTTTTTTTTTTTTTTTCCCCAGCTGTGGCTCATGCTTTGTGGGATCTTAGATCCCTGAGCCAGGGATTGACCCTAGGCTTTCTGTAGTGAAATTGTTGAGTCCTAACCCCTGGACAGAAGGGAAGTCCTCTAAGCCTTGATTCATAATGGAATACCTGAATAGCTTATCAGGAGTGAGTTCTAAACTAGTAACTGCTTTCTGAATATTGGAAAAAAAATCTGTTTAATTTTTTACCATGCTCGTTTAGAATTAGAGAAACTTAAGAATGAGGTTTATAAGGCAAATTGAAGATGAGAAATATAACAAAACTATAGTGTTTAAGATAAGAGTTTTCTCTCCTTTTACTAAATCTCATTCATTACCAGAAATATAATTTTTATTTCTGCAGTACATTTCCTTAATATTAATTACTAATTAATGCCTTGGAGACTTAGCCACAAATTCAGGGCCCCTCTGGTGTCTGCTTTTCCATTTGTAAGTTCAAGCTTGTTTGTTGCATGGTAATGACCATCGCACTAGAGTTAGCCACATGTCCCATTTATTTCATGAAGGAAAGGTAATTGCCAAATTAATTAAAAAAATTGTGTTCACAACTTTGTAACAGGGGAATATTAAAAAATTCATAAGACTGGATGTACTTTAAAGCTTAAATTTGTTATATTTATTTAATTACAGAAAGAAATCCTGTTTTTTATAGAAACTTGGAAACTCAGCGAAATGTAAAGAAGAAAACTAAAATCACCTTTAATCTTCTTATACAGAGACTACACTATTTTGATTTCTGACAATTTTCTAATGTATGTGTGTTCAATGATTTACAAATACATATGCTAATTTAACACCTACTTTAAAAATTAAATTGACAACACAATATCCTCCATTTAAAAATCTTCCATTTTAAAACCCAATAGTATGTCACCATTAATATATTATGATGGCTTTTACTTTTTTACTTTAAAAAAACAATCAATGTGATTAATGTGTTTATACATAAATCTTCTTAGGATAGGTAATTTGAACAGCTTTAAGACTTACAAAGTCTGAACCAATTTTTATCATTCAGTTCAGTTCCTCAGTAGTATCTGACTCTTTGCGACCCCATGAATCGCAGCATGCCAGGCCTCCCTGTTCATCACCAACTCCTGGAGTTTACTCAGACTCACTTACATCGAGTCAGTGACACCATACAGCCATCTCATCCTCTGTCAGCCCCTTCTCCTCCTGCCCCCAATCCCTC
>SJYC01040648.1:0-20394 GCA_006408675.1 Madoqua kirkii
GTGTCAGTGGTACCAGAAACAACTGATAATACTGCTGTTTCGTTGGCAGTGATTCAGCCATCCCAGTGAGTGATGCCTCTTTCATGATGAAAATGAAGAGCAGCTGATTGATTCGTGAAGCTGTCTAACTTAAGCCACACGAGTCACTTCTTTATACCACCTTATCCCTTAATCCCCTGCCTTTCCCTAACTAATAGCGGGTAGGGAGAAATGTTCCCCGACCATTCAGAAGGATCGTTGAGAATCTGTCTCTTATACACATCTCATATGAAAAGTTTGCTTCTAAAACAAATTTGAAATTCTTAATAATGCTGTTCAAAAATTGTAATTTGTTCCATTATAAATGAACTTGATTCCTTTTGGCAATCTTTTCTTAAAAGCATAATTTTTAATTGAAAATAATTTATTATAGATCTTCTAAAATAAAGGGCAAAATATTAGCCATAATTTTACTACTCTAATACAACCATTTTCATTTTGGGTTATTTTATTTTCACATATTCACCTTTCCCACAGTTTTAATAGTTTTTCCTATCTTTTTCACTGAGATACATGTCATACCTATTTCTTCACGTTGCCATGCAGTCATTTTCACAATCCTTTTTCAAGGTTATTTCCTCAATGATCCCTAGTGTAGCTATACTGTCATGAATCTAAATATGTTCCACATGTTAGATATTTAAGTTGCTTTCATTTGCTAAATCATAAATAATGTTATAATGAAAACTTTTGTGTTTGTAGCTCTTTCTGGATCATTTTCTTAGGATATAGTCCCGAAGGTGAAATTCTTGTTTCACACAATATGATCATAGTAATGACTCTTGATAGATTGCCAACTTACTATCCAAATGATTGAAGCAATTTTCTGCTTCCACCAATGCATGGAAGTAAAGTTTCACGGCAATCTTGCTTATGATTTCTCATTTTTGTCCCCATTTCTTGTATATCTTGTATCATTAGAATTAAAACGCTGATGTTCCGTGTCAGCCTGGAAATTTAGAAAGTTGTTTAGATGTGTATAAGAGACAGGGTATACACATGTTCCCCATCCTGAACCCCCCTCCCTCCTCCCTCCCCATACCATCCCTCTGAGTCGTCTCAGTGCACCAGCCCCAAGCATCCAGTATCATGCATCGAGCCTGGACTGGTGATTCATTTCATATATGATATTATACGTGTTTCAATGGCTCTATGCCACCTTCTTAATGAAGCTTACTTGGACTTCTCTACTTGAATTGTAGTTCCTATCCCAATACTCCTAAACTCTTTAATTCTCTTCTGCTTTCCTCTTTTTCCATAGCATATATAATCATTCAATTACTCATTTTCTACTGTGTCTTTGCTTCTGGCACTCTAGATGCTAAGTCAATATTTGTTGAATGTTGAGTGAATGAAAATACTCAAAAATAAAGGTCCTTTGGTATGAATGTTCCTTTTTCCTCTTTACCTCTCTATTATTCCTTTTTTTCAAAAAGAAATATATTTTGAAGATATTTCTACTTTATATAGCTGAATCTTTAATAAAGGTAATAACTGACAGAAATGTAAGCAACAATCTTTCTTCAAGAGCTGGAAATAACATGCTTGAAGTTGTAAGAAAATGTATCAATACCATTATGCTTCTTTACACCTTAATATTGTAGTCAGTTAAGAGGTTACCTTCTTCCTGTCTAAATACTGCGTAAATTATTTAAAACGAGAGTGGGAAAGATTTTTTTGAGGGGAAAAGATTCGGAATATCTTTGATTGTTGAGGTACATTTTAAAATATAGCTTGTTATTTTACCCTCTTGTGCTGAGTACCACTAGATTCTCCCAGTGCTTGAGCTTCACTTTTGTGTGGAAATTTGACGCCTTAAAAGAGAACAGATTGGTGTTTGTCAGAAGTGAGGGAAGAGATTGGCAGAAACAGGTGAAGGCAGTCAAAAGATATAGACTTCTAGTTATAAGATCAGTAAGTTTTGGGGATATAACATAAAGCATGGTGGCTGTAAAAACATTTTTCTTAAAAGATTTTGTTCCTCTTTATTGCTGAGTAGTGCTCCATTATATCAACATACCATTTTTCCGCCCATTCTCCAGTAGATGGATATTTGAGTTTTTCCAGTTTGAAACAATTGTGAATAAAGTTGCTATAAACATTGAAAGAAAAAAATAGAAGCTAGATGAGTTAAGATCCCTATCAAACATAGGGAGTGGCATAAACTTGTGGAGTGTCTCATTTGGTAACTATATTGCCATGTATTAATTTTATAAGTAACTCTAGCTTCAGAGATGTCTTGAATTGCATTTTACAAGTAAATCTAGATTCTCACTGATGTAAAATGTAATGGAAAAGTTTTATGATTACTGTACATATGAAAAGTTTGCTTCTAAAACAAATTTGAAATTCTTAATAATGCTGTTCAAAAATTGTAATTTGTTCCATTATAAATGAACTTGATTCCTTTTGGCAATCTTTTCTTAAAAGCATAATTTTTAATTGAAAATAATTTATTATAGATCTTCTAAAATAAAGGGCAAAATATTAGCCATAATTTTACTACTCTAATACAACCATTTTCATTTTGGGTTATTTTATTTTCACATATTCACCTTTCCCACAGTTTTAATAGTTTTTCCTATCTTTTTCACTGAGATACATGTCATACCTATTTCTTCACGTTGCCATGCAGTCATTTTCACAATCCTTTTTCAAGGTTATTTCCTCAATGATCCCTAGTGTAGCTATACTGTCATGAATCTAAATATGTTCCACATGTTAGATATTTAAGTTGCTTTCATTTGCTAAATCATAAATAATGTTATAATGAAAACTTTTGTGTTTGTAGCTCTTTCTGGATCATTTTCTTAGGATATAGTCCCGAAGGTGAAATTCTTGTTTCACACAATATGATCATAGTAATGACTCTTGATAGATTGCCAACTTACTATCCAAATGATTGAAGCAATTTTCTGCTTCCACCAATGCATGGAAGTAAAGTTTCACGGCAATCTTGCTTATGATTTCTCATTTTTGTCCCCATTTCTTGTATATCTTGTATCGTTAGAATTAAAACGCTGATGTTCCGTGTCAGCCTGGAAATTTAGAAAGTTGTTTAAGGATGTCTGGCTTAAGTTCCTCCCCCAAAATAGAAAGAGGGCAAACTGGTGGTTATGTTTGACTTTGTTGCTTCTAGAAGGACAGGAAAAAAGTCTCCATTTGTTGGACTGAACAGTTGAAGAAATTTGATATTTCTTTTAGGGTGAGTGATGTAACCTGGCTAACCATTTTTACCACTACAGAGGTTTACATTGCTGTTTCATTCTGGAACAAGTGGTTCACAAATAGACACTAAGTTTGCCTTCTAAGAACCTGAAGTGACATAAGAGTCGTGTGTGTGTTTGTGTGTGTGTGTGTCACTCAGTTGTGTCTGACTCTTTGCGATCCTATGGATTGTAGTCCACCAGGCTCCTCCACATCCATGGAATTCTCAAGGCAAGAATACTAGTACTTCCCCCGCGAATAATAGTGAATAGAAGTTGAAGAAAGAAACTTGGTTTCGGAAAAGAACTGAGATTTATGGGTAGGACTTTAGATTGGCCTGGTGGCTCAGATGATAAAGAGTCCACCTGCAATGCAGGAGACCTGGGTTTGATACCTGGTTTGAAAAGATCCACTGGAGAAGGGAATGGCTACCCACTGCAGCATTCTTGCCTAGAGAATTCCATGGACAGAGGAGCCTGATGGGCTACAGTCCACAGGGTCACAAAGAGTCAGATACAACTGAAGCGACTTAGCATGCATGCACACACATACAGACAGTGTGGGTGATTAATGCCTTTGGATTAAAGAGAGGAGAGGGGAGAGTTGTTATTTACAGAGGAGGGGATGATGCCAGGATTCAGTTCACACCCACAGGTTGGTCATTCTTGTCCTTCTTCTCAGTCCAGTGTGACCAAGGTGCCAGTTGAGGACAGAGGAGGTGGTGGGATTTCCCTTCTCCCTCTAGGTTCGCTCCGACTCTGTGTTCATGTTAAGGAGCTTGCAGGATCCTGTCCTCGTCTGTGTCAGTGGTACCAGAAACAACTGATAATACTGCTGTTTCGTTGGCAGTGATTCAGCCATCCCAGTGAGTGATGCCTCTTTCATGATGAAAATGAGAGCAGCTAATTGATTCGTGAAGCTGTCTAACTTAAGCCACACGAGTCACTTCTTTATACCACCTTATCCCTTAATCCCCTGCCTTTCCCTAACTAATAGCGGGTAGGGAGAAATGTTCCCCGACCATTCAGAAGGATCGTTGAGAATCTCTCTTTAGGCATTTAAAGTTGAGTAAGAAGCAATTGATTTACTCAGCTGCCAGACACTCATGAGAAAACAGCTGGAGCCACTGAAGGGAAGTGGGAGGAGAGGAGAGCTCTGCTGAAGGGGTGTTGGGTTCATAGAAATTACTGAAGATGAAAACTCTGGGGTTTTAGCAGTTAAATTCTGATATGCACATCAGGTCTTCATCCATCTGACATTCTAGGGCTTCATTTCATTTAAATGAGCATACAGAAGCTACCTAATAGGAAAACAATGAGAGACTAAATTAGCTTACTGGTTTATTCTGTTTTCTTGAATTGCTTTTCCCCTAATTACATTTAATCTGATTCCAATTTCTTTTTCAATACAAAGTTTACACATTTTTGAGAAGGTTGCTTTTAACTGCCTCTGCCTCCCCGCTCCTCTTTGTTTTCTCAGTGCCCATTTATACATCTGTAAAGATTGGTGGCACCAACACGTTCTCACTTGCACTGTGTTCTCTTCAGACTCTGAATTCCTGAAGAGTTTGGATCATGGGCGTATTAACTGCTGTCCTCTCTTGTTGCCTGGCATATATCTTTATAGATTTGAACTTGTGCTAAGTTGCTCAGTCATGTCCGACTCTTTGCAACCCCATGGACTGTAGCCCACCAGGCTTCTCTGTCCATGGAATTTTTTCCAGACAAGAATACTGGAAAGGATTGCCATTTCCTCCTCCAGGAGATCTTCCCAACCCAGGGTTTGAACCCACGTCTCCTGTGGCTCCTGCATTGGAGGTGGATTCTTTACCACTGAGCCATCAGGGAAGCCCTTCTTTGTAGACTATGTGAACGTAGTATGTGTCTTGAAATTTTAATGTTGGTGGAAATGTTTGTTGGAAAATTCTGTGGTACATTCCCATGCCACCTTGGGATGGCAGAGAAGTTGAATCTTTTCTTGTGGGCATGGGACAGTCCTTGTGCCCTCCATTTATTTTTGACTTGAGGTAACTGAGTCTCTATCCCCTTAAGTTAAACACCGAGGAACATACAATATAATTTCAGTTGTATTTTTTGAAATTATTCCGTATCTTCCTCTTATTACAGCTGAACGTGGTCTATTGCTTTTAAGCCCAAGCTTCATTTTACACGTTTTTCTGGGAGGGGGATTAGGGTATTTCTGCCTATGTCCTAGAATAGAAAATGCATAAGCTTTGTGACACGGAGGACTGTTAGGTTCATAGCCAAGCCTGAGTCAGCAGCATAGCCGGATTCTATTGAATGAAGGATGTGGTTACCAGGTACCTCTCCTAACAACAGCAAAGCATGTTTTTCCCTCTAACTTTCATGATATAAAGTATTTGTGCAGAAGTAGTTACCCTCATCTGCCACTCATTCAGTCCTGACAGTGCCCACCTGCCAAGCTGGGCAAACACTTCCCTAGGACCTTGGCAATGATAGCTCCTTCTACCTGGATTGCATGCTGTCTAACATGGTAACCCTTGCCACGTGTCACCATTTCTATTTGATTTAAATCAATTACAATGAAATACAATTTAAAATTCAGTTCCTCCACTATACCAGTCATGTTTCAAGGGCATACCAAATATCCATACACCACTAGTGTCGCCCTACTGGCCTGCATAGTTTTAGAACATTTCCATCATTGTAGAAAGTTTTGTTGGACAGAGCTATTCTAAAGCTAACAGCTTGAAAGATCTTGCATTTTCATTCTGCCCTCTGGGGACACCAATCATTACATTGAAGAAGCCTGGTCCAGCCTATTGGGCAGTTAGAGATCACATAGAGGGAAACCGTGGTATTCCAGCCAACAGCCAGCAGTAATTCCAGATGTGTGAGTGAGACCATCTTGGACTTCAAATCCCATTCAAGCCCCAGATGATCACAGCCTCACGAGCAGTCCTCTATGACAGCAGTAGAAGAGCTGGTCAAATTAGCAATCCATAGACTCATGACAAATAAATTGTCATTGTTTTAAGTCAGTCCATTTAGATGAATTTGATATGATGGTAATAACAGGCGCTACTTTCAACCTAATGACTGCATCCGTTTTGGAACTGTTACACTATGCATTTACCTCATGAATTAGGATGTGGAAAGAATAAGCAAGATGAGTAAGCGTATATCACTTCTTTCAGTGAGATGAGTTCTTTGGTTAGAGAGAGAAAAGGATATTTGTTATTAATAAAACAATGACCAACAGCAAAGTGAAATACTACTTAATCACTGAGTTACTAGATTATCTAGCTACTTAGAAAATGATAAGAGAAAATTAACTTTGCATCCAAAATTATTTACCAGTAATTTTCAAAGTAGATGGTTCAGATAATCCAGAGCTAACTGGAATCCAGTAATTATTCTGTTTTAGGATAGTCAGAGTCTGGGGGACTCTGGTGTATTTTACTTTGTCAGAATTTAAAATTTAATCCTGAAATCATGCCTTCTTTCATTGTTCCCCAAGCATTTATTGGGGAAATAAATGGATATATGTATATATAAATATATTTATATAGGATATATGTGAATTGAAAGTCACTCAGTCATGTTTGGCTCTTTGCGACCCCATGGACTATGCAATCCATGGAATTCTCCAGGCCAGAATACTGGAGTGGGTAGCTTTTCCCTTCCCAAGAATATATTAAGTATGCTATTTACCCTGTTAAGTTTTAATGAAGTATTTTATCTATATAACATATAGGGGAGATATATACATATATATATATATATATATATATAGGCTTCCCTGATAGCTCAGCCGGTAAAGAATCCACCTGCAAAGCAGGAGACCCCGGTTCAATTCCTGGGTTGGGAAGTTCCCCTGGAAAAAGGATAAGTTACCCACTCCAGTATTCTTGGGCTTCCCTGGTGGCTCAGATGGTAAATAATCTGCCTACAATTACAGAGACCTGGGTTTGATACCTGGGTTGAGAAGATTCCCTGAAGGAGGGCATGGCAATCCACTCTAGTATTCTTGCTTGGGGAATTCCCATAAACAGAGTAGCATTTTGGGGTATGAGGTCACAAAGAGTCGGACATGACTGAGCAACTAAGCGTGCGTGTGCACACACACACACATATACATACATATATATATTCTGTATATATCTAGACAGGCACTGAGAATTTTGAATAATTAAGAGGGGAGCCTCACCTGGAAGAAATAACAGTACAATGGAGGGTAGAGATGCATGGTTACAATATATGGGGATGATCTGTCCCTGGAAATGCTGAAGTGGGAACATACTTAATATACAGGACGAGCAATTACCTTGCAGATGGGTGGGAATGGAGGTTCATAAATAAAGAGATTACCTTGGGGACATTTTTGGGGAAAAGAACAGAATTATTTTATTTTAATAACTTTATTGAGACATTATTCATATAGCATTAAAATTTACTCTTAAAGTGAGCGATTTAGTTGTTGTTCAGTTGCTAAGTCGTTTCTGACCCTTTGCAACCCCATGGACTTCAGCATGCTAGGCTTCCCTGTCCTTCACTATCTCCCAGAGTTTACTCAGACTAATGTCTATTGAGTTGGTGATGTCATACAACCACCTTATTCTCTGTCATACCCTTCTCCTCCCGCCCTTAATCTTTCCCAGCATTAAGGTCTTTTCTAATGAGTTATCAGTCCTTCCAATGAGTATTCAGGGTTGATTTCCTTTAGGATTGACTGGTTTGATCTCTTTGTTGTCCAGGGAATTCTCAAGAGTCTTCTCTAGCACCACAGTTGGGGAGCATCAGTTCTTCAGTGCTCAGACTTCTTTTTGGTCCAAATCTTGCATCTGTATATGACTACTGGAAAGACCATACCTTTGACTATATGGACCGTTGTCAGCAAAGTGATGTCTCTGCTTTTTAATACCCTGTCTGGGTTTGTCATAATTTTTCTTCCAAGGAGCAGGCATCTTTTAGTTTCGTGACTGTAGTCACCATTCACAATTATTTTGGAGCCTAAGAAAATAGAATCTGCCACTGTTTCTGTTTTATCCCCACCTATTTGCCATGAAGTGATGGGACCAGATGGTCAGTGGCTGTTAGTACATTCAGTGTGGTTCAGTCATCATCACTATCTAATTTTAGAACATTTTTGTTACCCTCTGCCCCAAGAAACCTGATGCCCATGAGCAGTTAGCTCACCCATTCTTCCCTCAGCCTTGAAGTCCTAAGCTGCCACCAGTCTGCTCTCTCTATATATGCACTTACCTATTTGGGCATTTCATAGTAATGGGCTTTTGTGTCTGTCTTTTTTCACTTCCTGTAATGTTTTCAAGACCCATCCGTGTTGTAACATGTATCACTATTTCATTCATTTCTATTGCCTAATGAGATGTTACATGGATATACAGCATTTTCTTTATCCATTCACCAGTTGATGGATGTTTTGGTTATGACCACATTTTGGCTGTTGTGAATAACATCGCTATGAATTTCATGTGTCAGTTTTTATGGGGACATATGCTTTCAGTTCTCTTAGGTATATACCTAGGAGTGGTTTTACTGGATCATACGGTAACTATGTTTAACATTTTTAGGGATTTCCAAATTCTTTTTCAAAGTCGATGCTCTATTTTAAGCATTCCAGCATTGGTTTATGAAGGTTCCAACTTCTCCACGTCCTTGCTAATACTTGTTATTGCCTGAGAACAAAATTGTTTTGAATGAAAATATAAAGTCATTAAAATAGAAGAAATCCCAATTAGATAGTGTTATGCTCATTTAAGATCGTTCATATATATCATGTGATATTAGAACCTAAAGCTGAATGCCACTTTGTAGCTCTGTGTACAAAACAACTCTGTTGGAGTCTAATTATCTTATCATTAATGTGCACCAGGTGGTTAGGAAATGCTGGTTTTCTTTTATGTCTAATTGAGAGGTAAAGGGTGGTAGAATGATTATATGTATAGTGCTGTTGAAAGTTAAACTCATTTCTGACATGCAATTAAATATAATTGGAATAGAACAAATTGAATAACAAAATTAAATTTGCAAAATAGAGTATGAAAAGATATTGAATGTATGCTGTTCCCTAGGATATTTCAGTGGTGAGTTGGCATTAGAGCTTGAACCCCATATTTTTATGTACTCGGCATGGTTCCCACCTGCCCACACTTGCCTCCTCTACTTCCCTTCTTTGGCGCATCCAAGGAGTTCAGGAGACATTCCCTGCCAACACCCTGTGCCTGGGAAATCCCATGGACAGAGGACCTTGGCAGGCTACAGTCTGTGGGTTGCAAAAGAGTTGCATAGGACTTAGCTATTAAACAACAACAACAGATTATGGGATGATATTTTTGTTGTTGTTGTTGTACACTTTTATTCCTTTAAGGTGGAATTTTTATCAAAGTAATAATTGTATACAATTTAAAAGTCAAATGATATTTACGATTCTTATCACAAGAAACCAACACTGTCAACTCCATTTCTCTCTACTCCTTGCCGCTCTTCTCGCACCTCCCCACCTGTGATGGTCTCTTTCAACTTCATTACCAATGTTTTTCTGGCGCTCAGGTTCAGGTTTTTTTACATAAGATTATTCTGATAATTCTGCTGCTGCTGCTGCTGCTGCTAAGTTGCTTCAGTTGTGTCCGACTCTGTGCAACCCCATAGACAGCAGCCCACCAGACTCCTCTGTCTCTGGGATTCTCCAGGCAAGAATACTGGAGTGGGTTGCCATTTCCTTCTCCTTCTAGATATTTAGAATTTTTGGTTTTTATTTAATGTGGATGATGAGGATATGGCCTCCAAATACCCTGTCATCCCACTATATCAAATACTGTTAAAAATACTTAGGTTCAAAGGATTTGGTTGATTGTAACATACAATTTGGAGAAGGCAATGGCACCCCACTCCAGTACTCTTGCTTGGAAAATGCCATGGATGGAGAACCCTGGTAGGCTGCAGTCCATGGGGTCGCTGAGGGTCAGACACGACTGAGCAACTTCACTTTGACTTTTCACTCTTGTGCATTGGAGAAGGAAATGGCAACCCACTGCAGTGTTCTTGCCTGGAGAATCCCAGGGACGGGGGAGCCTGGTGGGCTGCCGTCTGTGGGGTCGCATGGAGTCGGACATGACTGAAGCGACTTAGCAGCAGCAGCAGCAGCATACAATTTAGAGGGTAATATTTTAGAAAATAAAAAGTTGTATTTTCATAATGCATTGCCAAGGAACTGTATTAAAAACAAAATATTAGAGCCAGTAGGTGTTTATGTACATAATTTAACAGGATAACAATAATTTTGATCTAGCTACAGTATTGAAATAGCACATGAGAAAGTCTTCTTTTACTCTTATCTTTTAGTAGACACTGGATGAGTCTGTTGTTTTTAAACCCTAGTCAATTAGTCTTAATCACCAAACATTTATAGGAGCAGAGGTGAAAGTTCAGCCCTACTGAAAACAGCCAAAGTACTATAGATAAACTGTTCTGAGACTCGTAGATTTGCATGAAAAATGTCGCAAGGGAAAAATTGTAATTGCCTCAGCATCAGAGATAGAATATATTTTAAGATAATTGGAGATTATCTTTTATGTGTTCTCTTTGGTTTAGTTTTGATTTCATGTACTTTAATTTGTTTTTATCTCTTAATTTTTTTTTTCTTAATATATTCCAAAGGATGTAAAACACTTCTGAGGATCTCATTACTACTTGTGAAATTGCCTCTTTCTGTATCATTGGATGTGATCTTTCTGGTCAGTCAGTCTCATAAGAGAAAAGCATCTTGGACCAGGCTCTTAAATTTTGGCAATCTGATAACCCTAAAGTACACTTTGTGTAAGTTCAGGTATACACTAGCAATTTCCCTCAGGTGAATATTGTAAATTTAGGGGATTTTGGTGGTTTTTTCATGTTAGTTCTATAGGAATCATCTTTTTGCTTTTATTCATGTTTTATCATTCCAATGTGTAGAATTTACATTTTCATTTTTTAACCTCACTTACATGCTGGTGATTAGCCATTGCCTTGACAAGTGTGAACAGAAGTGGTCTAATTGAAGATATTCCATGACTTGGTGAACACATTGGGTTACAAATTCAACTTTTCCTTCTTTTTGCAAAGGCACTGAGACGTGAATTAAAGGAGAAAGAGTATTCTGTCCTGAATGCTATAGACCAAGCTCGAGTTTTCCTGGCTGATCAGCCAATTGAGGCCCCTGAAGAACCAAGAAGAAACCTACAATCAAAAACAGGTGAGACTGGTTTCTTTAGTATGTCATAAAAATACATATGAGGAGAACAAAACACCAAAATCGAGTAGAGAATTTTTTTGCAGCATTAAGTATTTACATTTTCATTTTTTAACCTCACTTACATGCTGGTGATTAGCCATTGCCTTGACAAGTGTGAACAGAAGTGGTCTAATTGAAGATATTCCATGACTTGGTGAACACATTGGGTTACAAATTCAACTTTTCCTTCTTTTTGCAAAGGCACTGAGACGTGAATTAAAGGAGAAAGAGTATTCTGTCCTGAATGCTATAGACCAAGCTCGAGTTTTCCTGGCTGATCAGCCAATTGAGGCCCCTGAAGAACCAAGAAGAAACCTACAATCAAAAACAGGTGAGACTGGTTTCTTTAGTATGTCATAAAAATACATATGAGGAGAACAAAACACCAAAATCGAGTAGAGAATTTTTTTGCAGCATTAAGTACTTGATGGACATGAGTTTGAGTGAACTCCGGGAGTTGGTGATGGACAGGGAGGCCTGGCGTGCTGCGATTCATGGGGTCACAAAGAGTCGGACACGACTGAGCAACAGAACTGAACTGAACTGAGGACTTGATATTTTTAAATTCCTCACAGAATATTAGGGCCTAGTATTAAAAGTTTTCTTCTAAGTATTACTTTAGTCAAATATGTCATTAATAAATATCTAGATTCTTAAAAAATGAAATGACTGTATATTCAGTATCATTATTTTAAAAGGGAATTAACTGAAAATTAATTTATTAAAAAGCATGCTGTAACTACAAATAATTTCTTTAAGAAATAGTTACATTTCTTACATTTAAACTATATGATAAATAATCATATATAGAAGAATGATATTTAGAATATGAGTAAACATATGCATTATTTAAATATCTATAATGTTTTTTAACTTCTCTTTTTCAAGATTACAAATTTAAATAAGACACTAAAGTGCCTTTCTTTTATAATCAGACCACAGAATTTATTTAATTTAGATGCTAACAACTTATGGAAAAGGCAGTGGCACCCCACTCCAGTACTCTTGCCTGGAAAATCCCATGGACGGAGGAGCCTGGTAGGGTGTCTATGGGGTCCCTTGAAGTCAGACACGACTGAGCTACTGCACTTTCACTTTTCACTTTCATGCATTGGAGAAGGAAATGGCAACCCACTCCAGCGTTCTTGCCTGGAGAATCCCAGGGACAGCGGAGCCTGGTGGGCTGCCGTCTATGGCGTCACACAGAGTTGGACACGACTGAAGTGACTTAGCAGTAGCAGCAACAACTTATATTGTTTATGTACTTTGGCTTAAAACTGAAGTGGTGTCTACCTTACTAGCAACTAGTAATAAATTACATAGTAGATTTAAGAGATGAACTTGGGGGCCAACATATATCTTTATTTTGATTTTTCACTTTTGGCATAAAAGCATTCTGATGCATTTTAAAAAATAGACCTGCCATTCAGAATATTTTCTCATCATTCACTTTCCATGGTAAAAGCAGACCTGAATGATTTCTCATGCTGTGTCCAGAGGTGTAATTCATGAACATTTATTACTTGTAAGGGATGTAGTGTTGGAAAATGCTTTGACTGTAGTTGGAGCCAGATCAGACATTTGGAAAGTAGCCATTTTCCTTCTCAGCCTTTGTCAGGGAAGCTCTGCTTCAATGGAAATAAATTTCCCATCAGGATTAGACCACTTTTCTTGACCCTTTGGGGGAATGTGTGTGTGTATGTATGTGTATGTGTGTATACATACAGAGACACACACAGCACGCTTATCATCTCTTGCAGCTTTGCTTTACTGCTCTCTCCTGGCAGTATCACTATTTTTCCAGTCAGCCTACCCGGGAACATAACTCACTGTTGAGTCTCCACCTCTCAGTCTGCAAATTGTTCATGATGGTTATTTCTATCTTTGGAGGACTATGCCTTCTGGGTACTCTGTTATAGATGAAGTTATATGTGTATCATATACACACACGGACACAAAGTATGCACACACACCATGCACACACCTATGTAGCAGGTGGTTGAATGACTAGGATACTGAGCACGCTTGGGTGTGGATTAAAGTGATTAGTTAGGATAGAACCATTGGAAGCAGCAGCTCAGCGTGAGACACAGAGCAGCTGTGTGTCAGGGAAAGTCAGCAGAGCTCAGGAAGAGGGGCAGGGGGAGATGGAGGGGTGGTCAGGGACTGTTCTGCACAGGAGGTACGAGTGAGGAGTTTGTGCGTGCCGTCTGGTGCTGATTACAGAGGTCCTGGGAAGTTGGACAGCACATTTCAACTTAAATACAGCTAGAAGAAGGTGCTATTTTGCTTGTTTTTTTAAGCTTGGAAGAAAAATAAGAAGTTCACTTGTCTTACTTTATCCAATTTAAAGTCTACCTTAAATCTGCCTGCCTCATCTCCTTGTTTCCCCAATACTTTTCAGAGAATAGAGGAAAATTTTTTATAATCAGTTACTTCATAGCAGTAGAAAAGTGTTACATCACTTGAGTTTCACTTTGTGATCAGTTTTCTTCCTCAGTGGTTAGTCAATTTAAAGGGTAAAAACATACTGTTTTTTGAGCCCTTATATTGAGAATTTTTAAGGTTCATTTTCATATACTATATTTGGGAGGCAAGAAAAAAAAGTCATGTCAGTATAACTTTATGATATTTTTGTGTTTTTTTTGCAATTAGTCATTCCCATGCTTTCTCCTTTCCTGATATTATTTTGTATAATGTTGGCTGATTTTACCTGTTGTTAAAAGTAAATGAAAGAAAATTACACATAATAGCTTTTATACTTTGTTGTTTACTGTGACTTATGAACCTCTGCTGTCAGAAACAGAGAGTGTTTGAACATTAGTTATCTTTTTTGATGCTACTCAAAGTACTCAGTGTTAAAGGAAATAGAGCAGAGAGAACCTGTATGATTTTGGGGGGGCTCTATTTAATGAGCATTTATTGAGTATGCTATGTGTAATGTACCAAAGGACACACCAAGGTGAATCCGTTTCTTTACTTTCGAATAACTATTTCAGAAAGTACTTCTCTCCATGATTTTTCTCTCCTGAAGCCTCTTCTCTTAGCTCCTTTTTTTCTATTATCAATTACTATCTCATGGTGTCATATGTGTATATGTGCATTTTATGATAGCTTATTGAGTTTCATTTTCTTACTGAGTAACACTGGATGAATTGCTCTCAGGCAGCATTTAATAAATGCTGTTAAAAAAAAAGCAAACTAATTATTTCAACCAAATAATAAGTTGTTGAAAAAGAATCTTATCAGGTACACTCTACTAAAAATTATCTTTCCCCCCCCGAGTTTTATTGAGATATAATTTACATAATATTGTACAAGTTTAAGATGTACAACATAATGACTTAATATTTGTATATATTGTTAAATGATCACCACATAAAGACTAGAAGCATCTAACATCTCACATAGTTCCAACTTTTTCCCTTGTGATGAGAACTTTTAAAATCTAGTCTCCTAACAACTTCCAAGTATGTATATTTTAAACACTAAAAATCACCATTAACATTAATTGCCCTATTTCAGGTCCTTACCAACTTTTGCTTAGGTCTGTTGCAATACTTTCTTTGTTGATATCTCTGCATCAAGGTAGATGCTACCATGATGTATTTAAAACACAGAGATAGCATTTGCTACCCTCATTTAAAACCTCTAGTAGCCTCTACAATAGGATCTGAACTCCTTTACTTGTCATGCAAAGCTGCACAGTGATTTGGCCTCCCTGGTGGCTCAGACAGTAAAGAATCTGCTTGCAATGCAGGGGAATCAGGTTTAATTCCTGGGTTGGGATGATGCCCTGGAGAAGGAAATGGCAACCCACTCCAGTATTCTTGCCTGGAGAATTCCACGGACAGAGGAGCCTGGCAGACTATAGTCCTTGGAGTTGCAAAGAATTGGACTCAACCGAGTAACATTTTCACATCATTTTTCTATTTAGTAGCATCTCATGCCTCTCTCTGCTCCAAACTATGTCACTTAACACCAGCTTATGATGGTCTGCAGGTAATGATTTCGTTGCCCATTCTGTTTTTTTTCTGCCTATTGGTCTCTTCTGCCTGATCTCCAGCTCCTTCTTCCTTTGCCTACCCAGTCCTTGCTCATTCTGTCCCACTCACTGAGGCTGTGTGTCACCCTGAACCCATTCCTCTCTAGCTCTTCTCCTTGCTCCCTGGTACCTGGTCCCCTCTCTCATTATATACTAATAACTTGTCTGACGTTCAGCCCTGCCCTTGCTTAGTGACCTCTCCCATTTGCTGAGAATCTGAAAGAGTGTGAGAAATTATCTGAGCAGCCAAGACAGTATTATGTCGAAAATATAGTAAAGATCGTAGAAAAGCCACTCTCTCAGAGGTATTAACTCTTACTTTAGACACTGTTGTAACTTGTTTCCCTTGTTTTCCAGTGAATTATGGGTATGTAGCAAGATGGAAATGATACGGCAGGGGAAAGGGTGGCAGTGAGAAATGATGTCTGGCAGTCTGACAGCAATGAGGAGAAAGAAAATTATAAAAAGGACACATGAGAATTCTAAAATAAACCAGAGTAGTCTTTGAGGATTTTTACAATAAAAGAAAAGCTGAAGCAATGAATTGTGGTTTGTTTATTTTTGAAGATAGAATATGAATCAGTTAAGAGAAGGCATAGGAGTTTATACTATATTTTAGTAAATTTCCTTCCAAAATGGCAACCATACAAAAATAGGGCTAAATGAATGAAATATAGCCATCTGGACCACTCAGCTTCCCAGAATTACTCATTCTGCCTATGAAAGGTTATTCAGTCAATATAATTTTTACTTGAACTAAAATCATCTGAATAATTATAGAAATTTAACAAAGTTCACAGCTTTGTCAATAGTTTCCTTCTCTTGAGTGATAGGGAACTATTTAATTTAACTTGAATTGTATCATGTCAATGTATACTATTTCCTTTTAGTGAGGTTGAATTGAAAAGACACTGACTCTGGAAAGATTGAGCGCAGGAGGAGGAGGGGACAACAGAGGATGAGATAGTTGGATGGCATCACCGACTCAATGGACATGAGTTTGGGTAAACTCTGGGAGTTGTTGATGGACAGGGAGGCCTGGCATGCTGCAGTCCATGGGGTCACAAAGAGTTGGACACGACTGAACTGAATTGTTTTTCATTTGATTTTAACCACCTAGTTTATCTGTTAACAAGTAGAACAATGAAACAACAAAAATTTCATCAACATTCATTCTGGTTTTAGTATGTGTACTCTTCAAACCGCTTTTGTATTTGGCCTAATGAATTGAGCAGATTGTATAGCATGCCTTTAAAAAAAAATTAAGTTAAAACACAAAGGCCAAGAAAATACTGTGGTGCTAACCAAGGTCATCAGCTAATATGGAGGATCAAAGAACAGAACCAACCTTGTGTGTTGGTAACCTTCTTTAACCTTGGGTTTGGGAATTGTTTTCAACTCATCCCTTCATTCTCCTCTCCTTTCTCTTTCCCTCTGCTCTTTGGCCACTGACCTCCTAGCTCTTTTTTGACTCTCAGTGTCTAGAGCCTCTTAAGCCTGCGCAAATGTTTCTTGGCTTCTTTCTTGTTCACCAACCTCCTTTGCAATTCTCAGTCCCAGATTTGAACTCCTTTAAAAACCACACAGCTGCATAGTGAAAGTAGATGGGCAGGACAGCTGTGGGGCTTTAGCCCACTCCTGCCCCTACACCTCTTGAGGTAGTCAGGGAATATACATACCTTCTCACCTATCCATTGTCTAGTCACTAGTCACTGGTGAAGTCGCTCAGTCGTGTCTGACTCTTTGCGACCCCATGGACTGTAGCCTACCAAGCTCCTCTGTCCATGGGATTTTCCAGGCAATAGTACTGGAATGGATTGCCATTCCCTTCTCATCCATTATCTAGAGTTGAGGTTAAAAGTCAAAATTGCACAGGGAATTAGAGTCATGTCTGCGTCCCCCTCTCTACCCCGCACACAAATGCAGGCAGGTGTGTATGCAGATGCAGGCATGCACACACACACCTACGTGCACACACACATACGTATTTTATGAGTTGAAGCTATGGTCGCAATTATTAAACAGAACAGTCAACACTCTAACAGTATAGTTTACCTCTAAAAGTGTTCAGAAAATTATACAAATGATTGTCAATGTGGGTGTGGAAAAGCTGCTTTCCTCTCTTCAGGTTCTGATTTTAAGACAAAAGAGATTGCATTATTTTGCTCATGAATTTCCTTTTGAGTCTTCTTTAAAATTTATTCCCGTCAAGACATTACTATTACTACAACTGTTATTTTACTGAAGACTGTTTGAACATTGTTTCTTTTTCAGCCTGTTTCTTTTCATTGTTTCTTTTTCATTTTATTTAAATGATAGAAGAAAAAATAAAACATTATATGGTATATATAGAGTCCATGGAATTCTCCAGGCCAGAATACTGGAGTGGGAAGCTGTTCCCTTCTCTAGGGGATCTTCCCAACGCACACATTGAACCCAGGTCTCACACATTGCAGGTGGACTCTTTACCGTCTGAGCCACCAGGAATTCAAGGCTAATAAAAAACTTTTCAGATAAAAAGTATGTATGGATTAGTGTTTTTCCTCTATGATCTTTAACAACTGTGTGTATATTTAGTAATGTTTAATATTTTAACTCAGAATGTGCTATTTTCTTTTAATTATTAAATGCTTCATATTTTTTTAGAAAGCCAATTAGGAGTATTTTCACCTCTGTGAAATCTCATATATTTTGCGATATAACAAAGAAATAATAAATGACATTTTTCAGCCCACTATGTCAGCCCATTTTGTGCCAGTATTAGCAAACTTGTACAAATAAAATTTCATGACCATTAAACAAATGAAAAGGTGAAATTATCAGAGTTTAGAAGTAACTCTTATATTGATTCTCAGTGTAACATAAGATCACATAAAAATGGAGGCCGTAATTATTTCCTTGCGTCTCATAAAATGAGACCAAGTTATACATAACCTGAGTAATGAGGCAGTACAACTCCTGGGTGTCTTTTCCCAGGGAATTTTTTGTTTTCCTAATAACCAGTTTATTAATTAGAACCTCACTCATTGTAAGTGACAGACACCCAGCTTCCATAACCATAGACACATGGGGAATTTGTCAATATTAAACCCCATAACAGAATTACATTGAACACAAGGACACAGCTGATCATAGGAACCAAGCACACAGCTGGCCCTTTCTACCTCTCTCCACAAGTTTTCATTTTCTTCGCTTTCCTATGACCTTGGAGAAGGAAATGGCAACCCACTCCAGTACTCTTGCCTGGAGAATCGCCTGGTGGTAGGAGCTTGGTGGGCTACAGTCCATGGGGTCACAAAGAGTTGGACACGACTGAGCGACTTCACTCCCATGACCTTGTACCTCACAATCACATATCAGGGAGGGAAAGCCCTTCTTTAGATCTAGCACGTTTCAAGAGAGAGCAGCAACTGACTTAGCTTGAGTACCAGGGAACTTGGGGTCTTGTGGGATTGGCAGACACCGCCCCCCACCCTCTGCTTTATAAGCATCATGTCAAATGGAAGAGGAATCACTGCCCAGAAAGGAAGGAAGAAGAGAAAAATGTTAGTCCACATGAGTGTTCATCACCAACCAACATTTATCCTTGAATAAATTGTAAACCTGCCAGGCACCATTTCCTGAAATTCTCATATCAACTCTTTGAGGTATGAGTACTTTACCACCCATTTGACAGATGAGAAAACTGAGATTTTGTGATATTTGGATGCATACTGTCACATCTGAAATACCAACTCAGGCTTGTCACATCCCATGTTGGCCTTAACCATCATAGCAAACTATCTTAGCTATATTTGTCTACTTATAAAAAATTAGTACAACAGTTAAATTGCTTTTACCTTCATTCTTACTTTTCCTTTACTGAATATTAGGCTGCTTAATAGAATGATGTACCAGTTCACTGATTTCCTAGCACCAAGGGAGAAGGTGTTTGGGCAACATTAGACTTTTGTCTTTTTAATTTTCATATAAAAACTCTAAGGATAAATAATTGCTTTCAGGTCAATAGACCAAGGCAATAATTTAATTAGCTTCTTAAGTCCAAATTAGATTAGTAAAGTTGTCATGCATGAAAAAGCACAGAAACATATAATATTACTTCCATTTCCAATGTTAACTACAGAGCAGTATTGTGATCCTTCCCATTTTAAAGTTCCTTAATGTATGGATGGTTGTACTGAATCCACTCTTCAACTTTCGTAAAATATAACAAACTAGTTGAGTAGCCCTATTGATTGGATAAAAACTAATGAATACCATCATAGTGAAATTCAATTTAAATCTATCAAATTCTTGATGAAGATTTATATGAGAACAAAGGTTAGTTTGATGGACATAGCATTTTAAATTAATTGTTTACCATCTGTTATGGTCTTTCATCACCATTATGGCTATACGTAAATCACATGTGCCTCATAAAAAAAGATGGCAATAATTTACACGTATGTATTTTATTGAAATTAACATCTGGGCTGTCACTCTCTGATTTAAACATAAAGACTAGGAGGAGACAGCGCTTTCAATGCGGTCTGTTTTTTTCTTCCTGTTGTTGTTACTGCTCATCTTGAAAGCTGGTGTCCTCAAGAGTGAATTGGAGGCTTTACTATCTTTAAAAAAATGTAATCCTAGCCAAGGAGTAAATTCTCCACTTTAAACTTCTAATTTTGACAGTACGTAAACTTCGGACATGCTTAACTTCTTTAGTGAGAAGCGCTAAGCTTGAATGGGAAGCCTGGGACTTCTTCTGCCAGCTGATGCGTCACTAGCTGCCATGTTCCTCAGGGAAGCAGCCTGGGGAGAGATGCGCAGCAATGTGGCAACAAATGCAA